>OY856409.1:1956737358-1956902358 GCA_963693085.1 Alisma plantago-aquatica
TTCCGCTCACCTGGTTCACTTCCCTAGGGTCGTAACGACCAACCTAGTGTGTATCCAAGGATCTCACTAGCTTTGTGAGTATGTGCAAATGCATTCTTCCTCTAATGAAAACAACTAATTGAACTCCTTGTTATCTTCTGCCCCCAAGCTGCGAAGGAAGGACTTTTAGGCGTCAGAGTCGCTCACTAAGGATTTAACTCAACATTGCACCAGGATGAAGCCTTGACTTCACCAATTATGCATCGGAATCTAGAGGGATATTTTTCCTCAAAATCGGATACCCCCCGCCCCAACACAAAAAAAAATTACCCAGTCCATCTTTGGATAACAGTGGGTCTTAAGAGCATAGCATCTTGGGGTGCTTAGACCCCACTAGCTTGCACCACATATCGTGTCAGTTTTTTGTGTCTTTCCCAGAATCACACAAACAACTGCACCATGGTGCATACAGAAGATTACAGTGTTAAAATCATCATGATTGATTGTTTGGTTAGGAACCATATGCATATCAGAAAATTAAGGCCACGTGACAAACATACTTGAAAATTTTGAAAGCTTCTTGCATCATCATCAACAACTAAACGTCTGATGTCTGCCACCTCACCAGCTTTCAAATGACCAGTCATCTGCAAAATGTGTATCTACGTCACAAGCAAAATTTTGATCAAAATTGAGAAATTTGTGAAATTTCAGTCGAAATTTCTAATTTTTTAAACCAAGCATCAAAACATAGACCGCACATTGAAATGCACAAACACAGGGAATGTGACATAATTTTATGAATATTTCGCACCTAGGTGCAAAATTTGTGCAAAACAGGGGGAAATTTCACAGCAAAAAGCTCAATTTGGGTTGTAATATTGCAAAATGACACATAAACACAATGTTTCATATCGAGAAATGTTCTTCCTAGGGCTGTTGCTACTACATCTTGGGTATTTTGGCGATTTCTTTGAATTTCTTGCTTTCACAAGCTATTTTTCTTGATTCGAAGGTATGTTTTCCTATCCCTAAGCCATCCACACCTCCTTCTATTATAACACTCTTCTATAGAGATCTAGATAAATACTCCAAAAATAACAAAGTTTTAAGTGCTAGAGATTTTGAAAATCACATGATCTACAAACATAACTTAAATACTTAATACTTATTAGTCATTACTTATCACTTATTCTTTTCTAGCTAATATTACTTAGTACATACTAATTACTAAACTAAACTAGTAGTTTCTCGTTAGTAACGTATGTTATAGAGGTTGTAATCTGCAAGTTTTAACTTGCAGCTGTAAGTTTTAAGTTCTAAGTTGTAACTTGTGGGTTTGTAAGTTTGTAACAGTCTAACAAACTTGACAGTTCTGTTTATTTGTGCACTCACTCATCAAAATGTGAATTCCGCTGCGACCTCTCAACATATAAATTTATTATATAATTTAGTGTGTTTATGTCTAAACATTATGTTTCCAAAAATTCATAATTTAGTTCCTTAAATTTGCCAATCATCAAAATGACTTTCGCAATAATTCAGCTTCCTTCTCTTGGATACATGGGAGCCCCGCCCACATCCAATCTGAAATACTATTACACATTTAAGTGTATCTTGGTGTTTAAACCATCTTCGTAATTTTTATGATTTAATTCACTCATTTTGGCGTCAAACATCAGGGATGTAAATATGAAATTTCGGTCGAAATTTTGGTAAATTTCTATTTCTGGACCATCGGGTATGACATAGAAATCAGACATTTAGTTATATGATCTACTTTGTGGGGAACAACTATAATGTGGTCGAAGTGACTTCACAGTGTCAACTACATCCACACTTGGGCTACATGACTACACATGGATCCCTTCAATCCTAGCAACTATAAAGCAAAAATCGTGGCTCAATTAGTCTGAATTGGAGCAAGAGTTAGACTTAGTCAACAACACATAATTTCTACAAGGTCTTTTTAAGGCTAAGGTCAAGTATGATGACTCTACAATGATCACAATGTATCATTGTGATCTCACTCATTGTTCATTAGAAAAATTCACTACTTTTCACATCTACAATATGGATGGCCTAATCCACGTTATGAACCCAGGTTCAGCACAAGCGGAAGCAGAAAAGTAGAAGTATTGGGACTCTTAGAGAGGGCCTGCCACTTGGAGATAACGGTCCACCCTACATTGACTCTTGGCACTACTGCTATGAAGCGTACATACTCCAAAATAGGTGTCGTACCTGTACTAAATACGTCTCAGATACCAATACTTCATGGATACTCCAGGATATGTACCAGTTACTCTTAAGTCGTATCCATGCCGTATTCGGGCCGTATCCAGCTGGTAAAACTAAAAAAAACCCAGGTATGGCTTGGCTCAATAGCACCTGATACCAACTCTCGTCTCGACCTTCTTTGCTAAGTAGCATCCAGCAACAAGACTTTCACAGTTGCTCCCTTGAAGTCAATTCGACGTCAGTCACCATTTCCCTTGCTAAATGCCATCTTCCTTTTTCTCTTTATTGTTCTACCTCCTCTATTTTTTGGGATTTCTCCTTTTAAAGGAATTTCCATGTCTAATTATAGATTTTTACTTGTTCTTTATTGCAAACCAGTTCATTCACCTTTACAATGTATTTGTGGATTCTTTGCCTTGCCGCCACGTTGATGTCCTTCACATCCTTTGTAAGGTCTTAGTTTGGTATTGTTGGTTAAAATGCCTCTTGTTTTGGTGATTAAATTCATTGTGGTATATTTTGGGTTTCTATCTAGACGATATCTATTTCATCTCCTTTAAAGGGAAACATTGCATTCCCAACCTTTTGCCTTTCCCTATGAAGCAACGATACTCCAAAATAGGTGTCCTACCAAAACCAAGTACGTATCTGATACCGATACTCCCTAGACACTCTAATATATACCAAATACTTCTTAATACGTATCCTTTTATTGGCAGGATACAACCTCGATACAGCCTGGATACGGACAACCCATTTAGCAGCCAAGGGTACACTCCACTCACGTGATCCCTCAAAATCCCAAAGCCGTGTGACTCCCCAACTCTAGACTCTCCCCAATAGATTGTGATTTGAGAATGAAATTGGATTGTCTTCATCTATTTTTCAAAATAAATTGGTTTTTAGTTAATTAAAGTAAACATTAAAAAATCACTTTATCCACGTCATACCCGTATCCTATATTTTCAAAACTTGTTGTATCCCCATATCGTAGTCGTATCCATACCCGTATCTGATACCGTGCTTCATAGCACTACTATCACAACATCAACCCTGTCCTTGATGACCACATTGATGTCCATCTATCCTTTCCACATTAAGGCTATGGGAACTGCTCTGACCAATGCCCTGGCCCATTGATCATATTGACTAAGATGAATAGAAGGAAAAATGATTTGGAGTATAAGGTGCCTCGAGCCCAACTACAATGAGGATGAATGTGATGACAATATACAATGTGTCCTAGTTCTAAGGACACCTAAGTCTCCTCGTCTCGACCCTCTCCCTGCTAGTCTTTTCTACTCTTGATTGAGTATGAAATTCAAGTGTGCATGGTAATGATAATCAATGGGGAATTCTTCCAATCTCTTCTTCTTCATGACCAGATAGGTTTTTAGGATATGTTCACAACCTCATATGACATCATATCGCATCCGTTGGATTAATTACACTAATCTTCATATCACATAGTCTTATTTCACCTTATTCTACCACGACGTCTATGTTGATATCATTCTTTATGTTGTGCTACCTTGTGACATAGCACATCTCTTGGGGACGTTCATGACCACCATGCACAACATGATGACTTCACAAACACCTATTCCTTTTAGATTCCAAGTGGTCTCTTCAAATGACATCCTCGGTGATCTGCACCACTACATCACATCCTATGCCACATACCACTTGACTTGCTGTGACTTGGACATGCCTGGGCGAGCTACCACTTGACTTTCCAGAGACTCGTCTGTCTATAGGGGTGCGGGTAACGTAGGACAAGATGCAAATCTTCTCCTTCAAGCTGGAGTTCCCCTAAGAGAGTCACCTAACTAGAATCTCTAGTTATTAATGATATTTAACACATTTGGGGACCTATTTGCAAACACTAATACTTTAGCATGTTACTTGGGTTGTTAGTAAGTTTGGCAACTCTACACAATTCCAACGTCATTAGGGTTTTAAATCTTTAGTTAGAAATACCCAATCAAAAGTATTGTGAAAGGAGATTTGACTATTGAATTGGTTATGAATTAGATTTGCATTTCCCTTGGAACTTGGATCCCCATCAAGATGTCTGAGGATAATAGGATATCATGCCTTTGAAGAACTTCATAGGTACTGTGCATGTATTGTAACTCAACAAGGGTTGCAACTTTTTCAATTCCCATGCTCCCAACTCCTAGCTTTCTTTTACCTCTCTACATGTCCCAACTACTGACAAACACATCATGCATGTTGCTTTCTGCTGAAACATCATCTTGTCCATTGTTAGGCTGTAAGGGCTGAGAAGGATCAAAATTACTCCTTGAATGTTAACATCTGACATTAGTGATCACACACCTCTGATCATGCAAGTTCAGGAGAAAATGAGGAAAAGCAGACCGTTTAGGTTTGTGAATTTCTGGACTGGATGGTAGGGATACATACAACATCTTGGAGGAAGCATGGAGGGAACCGATCTAAGGCAACCCCATATATGTGTTCACCAAGAAGCTAATGGGATTGAAGAGAAGCCTAAAGGTGTGGTCTAAGGAGAATGCGAACATCCCCAAGTTACTAGAGGATAGGAACTGATTGAGATCAAACACAGGTTACTGAGTGACCCTTGAACCGAGAAGAAATAGAAGAGGAGATCAAACTCAAAGCTATGTTGGAGGACCTGAAGAAGGTAGGAGAAAGGTTCATGTGGCAGAGGAGTAGACAAAAGTGGATTGCTGACGGGGATCGAAATACAAAGTTATACCATAATGCTGTCAGACAGAGAGAGGCGCAAAACACAATTGTTGAGTTGGTGAACAATGAAGGGGAGATAATCAACAAGATTCTAAGGATTTAGGCACTCATGTTACGAACTTTTACTCGACATTGTATAACAAAGAGGATCCTAAAGGAGTTACTTTAGAGGAGGAGGAGCTCATATGGAAGTATAAACTAACAACCACTCATAATAATATATTAAGCAGGAAAATTAATGAAGAGGAGGTGAAGGTGGCTTTATGGAGTATAGGGACCAATAAGTCCTAAAGACCTGATGGATTCGAAGTGCACTTCTATGTAGAGGCGTAGGATATTATCAAGCATGACCTATGCAAATCAGTGAACTGGTTTATGGAGGGAGGATGTATGCTGAGGCAGGTGAACCATGTGTTCCTGCTGCTCATACCGAAGGTGAAGACGAAAATCTTGCTTGCGGATTTCAGACTGATTGCATGCTGCAATGTACAATACAAGGTGATCGTGAAGCTACTTGCTGGATGGTGCTACCCTTGATCGTGTTAGACAACCAAGGGGCCTTCAAATTAGGTAGGAGTATAAGCGATTGCGTCCTATTGGTGGGAGAGTTTTAGCTTGGATTCAACGTGAAAAGAGGACATAAGAAAATCTGTATGAAATTAGATGTATCAAAAGCCCACGACAGTGTAAGTTGGAAGAAGCTATGATGGGTGATGGAGCAAATGGGGTCTCAGGAGAAGTGGATATCTTTGATGAAACAGTGCGTTGAAACAACTAGTTTCTCTGTACCGATGGACGGATCTCCAAATGGCATTTTCAGAGGTGGTAATGGCCTAAGACAAGGGAACCCGCTATCCCCCCTTCTGTTCACGATCATCATTGAGTACTATACCCAATTAATGAACCAAGCATAGGGGAACAAGAATTTTGGGTGTTACACGGTGTATGACACCAAGGTACTGAGCCACCTTATCTTCGCGGATTACGTTCTGGTCTTCCTTGACGCCAAACTGAGATATCTGCAGGAGTTGAAGGAAATCTTGGGGCACTTAGGAGAATAGTCAGGATTGAAGGTCAATGTTCAAAATACACAACTCTTTACATCGATCAATTGCGAGGATGTAAGGGGTACCATTTAGGATATAATGGGCATCGAGTGCAGTGCTCTCCCAACAAGGTACCTTGGATTCCCGTTGGTAGGTGGAAACTTGAAGGTGGGTGGTTTACTGAATGTACTGATAAGTTGGAAGAGATGATCGAGAAGTGGCCAATCACAAAGATGTCAACGGCGGGCAGCATCACCTAAACCAAATCCTCAATTGAAGGGATCCTTATCTTCTGGGTCTAGCAAGGGGAAATTCCCAAAGCTGTATTGGAAAGGATGGGGATGACTATATCGAATTTCATATGGGCAGACACTACTCACCTGATGAAGTTCAGTAGGCTAGCCGTCAGTAAGGAGGAAGGGGGAGTCGGACTGAAAACTCCAAGGGAAATAACATATTGGGGGACTACTAAACGTATATGTAATTACATGATGGGTGAATCCTTGTGGGTGAAATGGATGAGAACAAGATATCCCAAAGGCCTCAATTTTAAGCCCAATATAAGAGAAGGCTACTCATGAGAAATCAAAAAAATGACAGACCTCTGGCAGAGTTTTAAACTGGTGTTCCAGGTGCATGGTGAAAGACCTTGGAGCTTGAATGAAATGGAGGACAAGATCTGGGAATTGATCTGATCTAGAGGTGACCAACAAAGCAACATCAGATTCATATGGCATGAGTTTGAGGTACCCAAGTGGAGCTTATGTATGTATTGGGCAACATATGAATCCCTACCTACTTTGGATAGGATCCAAGGTTGGTATGCTAATAGAAACCCTACCTGCCTGCTATGTAAGTTGGAGTCCGAGTCACATGAGCACCTATTTTGCAAATGTGACTATACTAAGCGAGTCTGGGAGCTAGTGAGCGAAGGGATGAAGTAGGCCAGACGTAACCTGGCTAAAACAAATACGACGATTAGGTTTTTGGGGAAGACCAAGGGAAAAATGAAGGAGTTATTGTCCCTGTCGGCATTATACTTTTATATGTGGAAAGAAGGGAATAACAGGAAGCAAAACAACAAATCGAGGGATGAGGAGAGCTTAGCAACCAAAATTTGTAAAGTTATTTCTAGTAGACTATGAGTATAGAGGTTAGATATGCATGGAGTGAGTATTGTAGTGTTGATGTACTACTTTGTATTTTGAGCCAATTTTTTTGGGGGCTTCAGAATAAAATTTACCCAATTTTATACATGCTTTTACAAGCTTATTTTATACTTGTTTTGTGCATTTATTTGTCAGTTTCTTGATTATATGTGCATAAATCACTATTATTGGCATGTACTCTCTGTTTACATCAAATTATGCTTATTTTATCATATTTATATGATTTTATATATTCCACGAACTTATATGCATTTTTCTGCATTTTTAGGTACTTTATGTATAATGCAGAGTCGGTGCCACTGACCCTTCAAGTCGGTGCCACCGAGATTACATCAGTAACCGATCCGGGAGAGTAGAGTCGGTGCCACCGACTTTTTCGGAAATCAGCAACCCGATAAGATTGCCCAGATCTGACGGTCCACGTTATGTGGTACCGTAAGTTGGCCTATGACCTAGCCAAGGACGACCAGACCTAGGGATCATATCAC
Organism: Alisma plantago-aquatica; assembly: GCA_963693085.1. Classification (NCBI taxonomy): domain Eukaryota; kingdom Viridiplantae; phylum Streptophyta; class Magnoliopsida; order Alismatales; family Alismataceae; genus Alisma; species Alisma plantago-aquatica. The sequence continues at coordinate 1,956,745,015 of OY856409.1, forward strand.
ATTGCACTGCACGAAGGCCAGAGAAGAGAGAGGGGAGCACGGAGCCGAAGTCCGTCAAACAGGAAATCCGAGCACCTCCGACAGACGATTTTGCTGTCGGAAGACTACAAAATGTGTGTTTCTCGAGGAGGATCATCCAGAACACCTTCTCTCCAGGGGTTACACGAATTTCCTTCATGTTTCCCACATTTTTCTTCTCTCTCTCTATGTATTCGCACGTGAAAACCATGCGGGGCTAAATCCCTCCTTTCCTTAGAATCGGAAAATAGCCCGGGGAATCGTGTATTGACTTTTTACATGAATTAATATAGATTTCTCTTTATTCCTATATATATAATTGTGTTTTAAACGATCTACTTATGCTTGATCACCATTGGTAGAGTAATGGACTGATAATCACTCTGGAAGGAGGATTAAAGGTTGGAAAATCACAAGTTATACACTTTCTTACGCGTTCTTTGGGAAAGGTAACGTACGGTTAGTGGAAAGAATCCCAGAGTCTTCGATAATGCACCTAGACTAAGATATAAATTACTACAGACGTGGAATTGGCTTAGATCTAGGTAGTGAATTGCACCGTGGAAGCGGACAATTCTGACTACATGCTTTCTATCCAGGGTAGGAGTAAAATTTATATTAATTCGATAGAAATAAGATATAACGAAACCCCGTGGTGAAATCGGTAATCCTAAGGAATCCATCTCATTCGAATCAACTACTTTTAATTTCTTTTTATTTTTGTTTAAACTCAAATCCAACTTTTCAGCTTAGCTGATCACACCGTAGTTAGTAGTAGTCACTGAGAATACGTCTCCCTGAGTTTGACTCGGGCCTCACATAGGCCTATATTACTCGACGTGTGCACTTGCGTTCATACACACGGTTTTAGCGTGTCAAGTTTTTGGCGCCGTTGCCGGGGAGACGGCAATTTTTCAGCATTACAAGTGCTGCGGTCGGCCACTTTTTATTTTTCTTGTAATTTTATTTTAATCTTTTGAACTGAATTCAAATCTTATTTATCTTTTTCAATTATTAGTACCGGTCATACACTGTTATTTGAAATTACAAGGTACTAGTAAAGCTACAATGGGTGACGGAGCAGCGGCTGAAGAAAAGACCATATGGGAGAAGATCAAAGCATCTTCCTCAGCTGCACAGACGGGACCTATCAAGAAACAACATGTGAATGTAGCACAATACAAGATTGATCCAGGGATGATTGCACTCGTCAAGTCACAGGCTTTTCACGGGCATACTCATGAAGACCCGGTGGCACACATCAACAACTTTTTGGAGTGCTGCGACATGGTGAAAGTGGATAGGTTTCCACAGACAACTATTTATCTGAAGTTGTTCACATCATCACTGGCGGACAAAGTAAAATAATGGTTGCACAACCTGCCAAAGGAGTCGATAGAGACATGGGATCAAATGATCGAGACATTCTTTGAAAGATACTTTCCTCCTGAAAAGACAAATGAGCTGGTGAAGAACATCCACAACTTCAAGCAACAGGAAGCTGAGTCATATTCAGAGGCTTGGGAGCGTTTCCAGAACATGTTCAGGAAAGTCCCGCACCATGGAATTGATATAGAGAACCAAGTAAAGATGTTTTACTTTGGGCTCCACAAAAATGAGTGTGTCACCTTAGATAGTGCAGGCACGAGGTTCTTCCTCAACAACCCACCCTCTAAGTGTCAGGAGATTCTGCAGAAAATGGCAAAAAATCAATCCTGGGGTAATGAGAGAGAACGCCCGAAGCACATCAAGAGCGGGGTAGAGTCAAAGGCAATCAATGCATTGAATGAAAAACTTGATTTGATTGCTAAGAAGATATATCAGAAGGAAGAAGAAGAAGAGGCAGATAAAGTCAAGTATATGAGGCAGCAGGGGTACAGAAACAATGATGAAGATAGTACCAATGAGATGCTGAGGAAACTGCTCCAGCAAAATGAGTTGTTCATGGGACAGACACAGCAGGTTCTTCAAACCCATGGGGCGCATATACAGAGCATGCAGTGTCAAATTTCTCAAATTATGGAGGAGATGGCTTCCATGAAGAAGATCATTCAACGAGAACCTACTGAGAATGCAACACCTACGCAACAACATCAACAGGTTAAATACATCTCGGTTAACAAGGAGCCAGAGCCCCCTATTGAGAATATACATGAGCAGAACATCATACAGTTAGATATGGAATAGGTACCCAAAGTTCCATACCCTCGCAGTTTGTATGGACTACCGGGAGGGTGTAGAACGCCATACAAGGAAGAGAAGGTGAAGTCTCTACTCCGTAGTGGAGAAACCACAATCAATAAGGAGACACCCACAAGCAAGGAGAAGCATCCACAAGTTGTGCCATCCATAGAAGATGTGTCAAATTCTATCTCAGAAGGTGGTGTTGTAGCAAGCTTAGGGGAGGAGATTCCCAAAGTTCTATATGTTCCACCACACAAGCGCATAGAGAAGCCAAGTGTTCCATTCCCGGATAGTCTGAAGCCGAGGAAAGAGCAAAGGCACTTTAGGAAATTTCTTGAGATCTTCCGAAAGCTCCACATCAACATTCCATTGGTGGAGGCTATAGAGCAAATCCCTGCATATGGAAGATTCATGAAAGATATCATCAAACAAGAAATGACGGATCAGAGATAGTGATGTTTGGTGTGTTGATGAAGCGGTGAGTTCTATTATTCAAGGAAAGCTGCCAAGAAAGAGAAAGGATCCAATACATTTCTACATCCCTTGTTCTATAGGTGGACAACAATTCCCACAAGCATAGTGTGACTCAGGGGCAAACATTAACCTCATGCCTCTTGCTACTTTTCAGAAGTTGGGATTGAAGAAGCCAACAAAAACCTCCATGACAATTGAGTTGGCAGATGGATCAATTGTGAAGCCACATGGTATATGCGAGGATGTGCTAGTCAAAGTAGACAAGTTCATATTTCCTGTAAATTTCGTGGTCATGGATATGCTTAAGATGAAAGGATCTGAGATGCTATTGGGAAGGCCATTCCAAGCTACAACTGATGTGATCACTGCTATTGGGCGATGATATTTGACACTTGGGATTGGTGATGATAGAGTGAAATTTAAACCTCCAAATGAATCATCAGAGCCACCCCTTGACAACCTAGGTTGAATGTATTCCTCATGTCAAGCCTAAGACATTAAACAAGGGCACTTGTTGGGAGGCAACCCAACTTTTAGATTGTTTCTTTATGTTATTTTAATTTAATGCACTTAGTTTTTCTTAATTTTTCGTAAAAATGGTACGTTGATTCGTGTTTGGAAGTGTGCGGAACTTACAAAGTCGGTACCACCGACATTCGCGTCGGTGGCACTGAGAATTGATCAGTGTTGGATCGACTTTGGAAGGGCAGAGTCGGTGTCACTGACTTCCCTGAAGATTTTTAGAAAGTTACAGACGCATATAACTGATAAACCGTCGGTGCCACCGACTTCCTAGTCGGTGCTACCGACTCCTGGCAGACAACCACCTGAAAAAGGCCGTAAACAACACCGAAATAGTTTTTTTAGCACCATTTTTTGTAAAGCAAAGAAGGCTACAGAATGTCACGTCTTAGCACCACTAAGACATAAAAATGGACCACCAAGAAGAGGGATATTATCAAGTACAACTTGGTCAAATGAGCCTCCAACCATCCACCTCCACCACCCTTCAGAGAAAATGGTACCGTTGTTCCACCTCTTAAGTTGGAATTTTGACTGAGGCCATAGTCATATTCAAGCTTGGGGGGATGCAGGAACAACCTTTTATCTTAGCTTTTCTTTATTTCTTTTATAATGTTTTATTTTTGAAAAATTTAGTTGTTTATTGCAATTTTTAGGATCCACAGTCTATGTAGTGTAATTTGTGGAGAAGTAAATGCATGGTTTCATTTGAGTATATCAATCTCTAGGGTTGGGTGCACATTAAAAATGAGTAAATTTTAAAAAAATTTGTGAGCCTATCTTGTGAGTAATTGAGTTGCATAACTGAGGAAGTGCTTGGAAAGTCAGCTCTAAGACATGAGGATATAAATGACCATCTTAATTGTCCAAAAAAAGTGATTGATAAGGCTGTTGAGCCCGAACCGACCAAACACTAATGTGACCTTAAACTAAAATTTAAGAGAGAAACCCCTTGATTACCATGTACACAGGTCATTAGAGAGGGACATATGATTTTTTATGAAGGTTCTATCTCTTAGTTGTGTGATCTGATCCACCGCATACATCCGCTTCACACTCCATCATAAGAAGATTGAGTACATGTTATCATTCTTTCTCTTGATTGCATTTACATTGCATAGTAGATCTTGCATAATAGTTGTTTATTTTCACCTACATTAGTGAAAAATGAAAAAAAAAATATAGAAAAACATACATGCACAACAAAAATTCTAGTGCATGTCATTTAGTTGCATAACATCTTTGTTCATACAGTTACCACTGCATTACACAAGCATATAGTTATCATCATGTGCTAAGTATTTTTCTAAAACATAAGAAGGTAGTGATTTTGCCCATACCCTTGAAATGAAGAAGAAAAATAGTATCATGATGAGAAAAGTGTAGTGTAAGCCCATAATAGTTGAAAGAGGGCTTGAAAAAAAAATTGAAGAAAAAAAAAGATTGAGTATAGTTTCAAAAAGTGAGGGAGAAAGGGCATAATCCTACCTGATCATAAGGAAGAATTAATACATGATGTAGTTTGTAGATATTTCGTCTTATTTTGAGATGAAATGATAGTTGCATGCATCATTCCACCTTCAAAAGTAGGCATTAGGAGCATTTTATAAATTCTCATCATCATAGGTTCATCATAATTTTTTATTGCATGAATGATTTTATGTGCTAATGATTCTTCCACAGCTACCCATCCCGACCACATGTTTCTCTTATTGGTAGGCCACTCATATGATTTTATCCTCATTCATTATCTATCAGGAGAACTGCTTCTATGTAGATGGTAGGTAGAGAAAAGAGCAATGTAGATAAGAGATCACACAATGCATCAAGTATGAATCGAACGAGTCTATCATATTAACTGTTTTAATTGATAGTGTTTCATTGATTGGGGGAAATACATCTTTTATAGAGGTTTTTGGTCGCCTAGATGGCAGTTAGTGTTCAGTGGTCAGTGAGGGCCGGTATGATGACTGAAGGTAGAGACTTTTTAGATGTACCTTATGCACTTATGTCCTTCAGCTAACTTATCTCAATCAGATCCAAAAGTTTTGTTGCTCGAGGACGAGCAAGGTTTAAGCTTAGGGGAGTTTGATGCACGGATTTTGAGTCGCTTTTACAGGCTTATTTTATACTTGTGCATTTATTTGTCAGTTTTTTTATTATATTTGTATAAATCACTATTGTTGGCCTGTACTCTCTGTTTGCATCAAATTATGCTTATTTTATCATATTTATATGATTTTATATGTTCTTCAGACTTGTATGCATTTTTCTTCATTTTTCAGGTACTTTATGTACAATGCAGAGTCGGTGCCACCGAGATTACATCAGTAACCGATCCAGGAGAGTAGAGTCGGTGCCACCGAGATTACATCAGTAACCGATCCAGGAGAGTAGAGTCGGTGCCACCGACTTTTCCGGAAATCAGCAATCCGATCAGATCACCCAAATCCGACGGTCCACGTTATGTGGTATCGTAAGTTGGCCTATGACCTAACCAAGGACGGGCAGACCTAGGGATCATATCACGTTGCACCGCATGAAGGCCAAAGAAGAGAGAGAGAGAGAGAGAAGAGCACGGAGCCGAAGGCCATCAAACGGGAGATCCGAGCACCTTCGACGGATGATTTTGCTGCTGGAAGACTGCAGAACGTGCGTTTCTCGAGGAAGATCATCTGGAACACCTTCTGTCCAGGGGTTACATGAATTTCCTTCATGCTTCCCACATTTTTCTTCTCTCTCTCTATGTATTCGCATGTGAAAACCATGCGGGGCTAAACCCCTCCTTTCCTTAGGACCCGGGAGTAGCCCGAGGAATTGTGTATCGACTTTTTGCATGAATTAATATAGATTTCTCTTTATTCTTGGATATATAATTGTGTTTTAAATGATCTACTTATGCTTGATCACCATTGTTATAGTAATAGACTGATAATCGCTCTGGAAGGAGGATTAAAGGTTGGAAAATCACAAGTTATACACTTTCTTACGCGTTCCTTGGGAAAGGTAACATACGGTTAGTGGAAAGAAACCCAGAGTCTTCGATAATGCACCTAGACTAAGATATAAATTACTACATACGTAGAATTGGCTTAGATCTAGGTAGTGAATTGCACTGTGGAAGCGGGCAATTCTGACTACAGACTTTCTATCCAGGGTAGGAGTAAAACTTATATTAATTCGGTAGAAATAAGATATAACAAGACCCCGTGGTGAAATCGGTAATCCTAAGGAATCCATCTCATTCGAATCAACCACTTTTAATTTTCTTTTAATTTCCTTTTACTTTTGTTTAAACTCAAATCCAACTTTTTAATCGGCTTAGTTGATCGCACCATAGTTAGTAGTAGTCACTAAGACTACGTCTCCCTGAGTTTGACTCGGGCCTCACATAGGCCTATATTACTCGACGCGTGCACTTGCATTCATACGTACGGTTTTAGCATGTCATATGAGTATAGAGGTTAGATATGCATGGAGTGAGTATTGTAGTGTTGATGTACTACTTTGTATTTTGAGCCAATTTTTTTTGGGGTTTTAGAATAAAATTTACCTGATTCTTATATATATATATATATATATATATATATATATATATATATATATATAGGTTAGGAAGTGTGTACCGGCTGGATGCAATTTATGTGTACCGGACATGAAAATGCCATATGTGGAATACATTAATTCAATCCAACCATATGGACCGAATAAACATTCAGTAGATTAGATGTGTTCAGAAAATTACAACCATACCTCATGTATATCATGAGATATAACAACATATCATTCAACGGTTCTACAAGTTCTACAACTTACCGTTGATTAGAAAATATGCATTTTCTTTCACTTTATGATCTTGGAATGTCATTTTGAAGTGATTTTTGATACACATGTTATCTAAGGAGTATACATCACATTCATAAGGTTGGATTGATTTTTCTAATTTTGTAATCATCATAAATGAAGATGGGTACATGTATGCTACATGTACTCAGGTACACAATTCTTTCACCCATATATATATATATATATATATATATATATATATGTACTCAGGTACACAATTCTTTTACCCATATATATATATATATATATATATATATATATATATAGAGAGAGAGAGAGAGAGAGAGAGAGAGGTAAGTTGGAATATACTTGAGTGTACCAGAGATGCTATACACCTCAATCACTTTCCATCATGCAACAATTATTTTGGAAATCCTAACCGTTGATCTTCTTAAATATCTTATGAATGTGCTATATGTCAAATTTGAGCTCGTTTGGATACTTGTAGGTCGTGCATATGTAAGTAACAAAAATGCTGCATTTTAAATTAGTTTTGTGCGTCTATCTTGTTGTCCTTGGGTGTGTGACTTATAAGTATCCAAATGGGCTCAAATTTTGCATGTAGCCCATATTTAATATTAAAATGAAGATCAATGGTTTGGATCTTGAGAAAACTTGGTCTTGATATGAAAACACCACTGGGGTGTATAGTGTGATCCGTACATTCGTGTGTATTCTAGCCTGATATATATATATATATATATATATATATATATATATATATATATATATATATATATATATATATATATATATAGAGAGAGAGAGAGAGAGGCCTACTTGAGTGTACCAAAACCTCAATACAACCAAGTTTTCAACTATGTATATATGCAGAGTGAGGCTAGGCTGTACTCGAGTGTACCAAAACCTCAATACAACCAAGTTTTCAACCAGTTGAATCTATAGAAATCAGTCTCCATTAACAACTCAATAACGTCTGTCACCTAGTCAGCAACCATATTCTTTCTCCTCGGTGTTCCCATACTTTTCTATCTTCAATCACGCCTCCCATAGGATACCTCTTCCTTTTTCTTCTTCCTGTTGGATCCTTTTTCCTAATTCTTCTTTCTTCCTCCTTCAAATTGTAATTTTCTTTCTATTAGGATGTACAACCTCGTCAACTTTTTTTGTACAATACAACATGCAGCTATAGAGACAAGAAGATATGGATTACTTCATGGGATTCATTTGATGTTGCTATTGCAATACAATTGGGCATGAGGAGAACATACTGCTGCAACCCTTGGTGGTGTTGCAAAGACAAGTCTAACATCTTTATAGTTGGTTCACTACCCCCAACCAGGATCTGGTGCTGGTAGGTCCTTTTGGCAAGACATGCTGAATGCAATCTGGACCATACGAATAGAATCTTTTGTACCTTTTTGCATCTACGAATCATATCACGTAGGGGTATTTTTAGAACTCTAGCGCAACACTATTTTACCCAACTACACCCTCCTAGAAACTGAATATTAAACTTTTTTGTATCACTCTTGAGTAATGGCACACCCCCTCTTAAGTACTGGCATGCCCCACTCTCGAGTACTGGCACACACAACTCTCAAAGACTGGCACACCCCCTCACGAGAACTGGCATGCACCAATGTTGAATATTGGCACATCCCCTTTTCGAGTACTTTGTGGAACTCTAGGGTAGCACTTTCTTTTACCAAACTGCACCCTTCTAGAAACCAAATATTATTCTTTTTTCCCCACTCTCGAATACTGATCCCCCGCTCTCGAGTATTGCATACCCCACTATTGATTATTGGCACGCCCTACTCTCAAGTACTGGCACGCACAACTCTCAAATACTGACTCACACATCTCTAAAAGACTGGCACCCCCCTCGCGAGTACTAGCACACACCACTCTTGAATATCGGCACACCCTCTCTTAAATACTGGCAAGCCCCACTATCTGAGTATTGGCACGCCCCATTATCAAGTACTGGAACACACAATTCTCCAGTACTGACACACACAAACTCTCAAAGACTGGCACACCCCCTCACGAGTACTAGCACACACCACTCTCAAATACTAGCACACCCCCTCTCGCTATTTACACACCCTACTATCGAATACTGGCACACACAACTCTCAAAGACTGACACATCCCTTCACGAGTACTGGCACACACCACTCTCAAATATTGGCACCCCCCTATCACGGATATTGGCACACCCCTCTCGAATATTAGCACTCCCTCTTGAATACTTGCGCACCCCCTCTTGAATTTCGGCACATCCCCGCTTCAAAACAAGCACACCCCACTTTTGACCAATGGCACATCCCCTCGAGTATTAGCACACACAACTCTCAAAGAGGGGCACCCCCCTCACAAGTATTGGCATGCACCACTCTTGAATACTGACACACCCCCATCACAAATATTGACACCCCTCTCAAATATTGGCACTCCCCTCTTGGTAGGGCTTAAATGAGTAGGGTATAACCCTTTTACCCACTACCCATACCCTGTAGGGTAGGGTAAGGGTAAGCATATTTTTACCCACCACCTATTTATCCTTTACCTGCTCTACCCGCATCTAAAGAGGGTAGGGTAAGGGAGAAGCTTTACCCTATCTGCTTTGCCCATTTACCCATTAGTATAAGTTTGAATTTATAATTTCAAATTCCAATATATGTATTAGTGCCTACCAAAATCCCGAACAAGCAACACCACTACTTTCTCAGTTTGTACTATTATGATTTCCAAAACTTTAATAGGGAATGGGTAGCATGATGCTACCTTTTATAGTCATATATTTGAGAGAAAAATGGATTCATCAATAAGAAATAATATTATTAAAAAATACTAGGCCTTGTCTTTAGAAAAAATATCAGGTTAAATATTATTATTTTTTGTTGTATATAAAAAATATATATGATTATTACTACCAGAAACTAGCATTAAGAGTATCTTGTGTTTAATGTAAGGAATATCACATGAAATTTTTGTTACAAACTATCTTATACTATCTTCGTGTTGTTTTACCCATTTTGCCCTTACCCTACCTATTTACCCTGCGGGGAAAAGGGTGTAGGTAAGGGTAGGGGCAAAGGTTTATAGGCAAAGGGTAATTACCCTACCCGCTACCTACATCTTTGGCACGGGTAAGGGTAAGAGTAAGCCTTTACCCTACCCTACCCTACCCATTTAAAGCCCTACCTCTTGGGTACAGGCACACCCCGCTTTTGATCAATGGCAGACCCCCTCTTCAACACTGGAACACCCGCAATTGACCAATGGCACACCTCCTCTTGAAAACTTGAACGCCCACTCTTGACCATTAGCAAGCCCCTTTTGAACACCAACACAACCATCCTCTTGAATATAAGCACACCTCTCCCTTCTTGAATATTGGCCCACTCCCATTTCAATATGGGATTGCCTACACTTGAAAGCTGGAGAACCTATTTTCTCAAATATCGGCATGCCCCCTCTTGAGTATTGGCACAAACCCCGCTTGAACACATGCACACCTTGCTTTTGACCAATGGCACACCCCCTTTGAGTATTGGCACACACACCTCTCAAAGATTGGCACCTCCCTCATGAGTACTGGCACACACCACTCTTGAATACTAGCAAACCCCCGTCACAAATATTCACACCTCTCTTGAATATTGACACTCTCTCTCGAATACCGACACGCCCCCTCTTTAGTACCGACACACCCCGTTTTGACCAATGGCATACCCCTCTTCAACATTGGAACAACCACATTTGACCAATGGCATGCCCCCTGTTGAACAACAAAACACCCGCTCTTGACCATTGGCAAGCCCTGTTTGAACATTAGCACAACCATCCTCTTGAATACTAGCACAACTCTCCCTTCTTGAATATTGGCCCGCTCCTCATTTCAATACGGAAATGCCTGTACTTGAAAGCTGGAACAACTATTTCCAAGAAACGAAAACGAAATAGCTGCGGACCATAGTAAAAATTAAACTATTTTTGCCTGTAGTTGGATTCGAACCCAAGACCTCTCAACTGGAAGCAACACACATTTACCAGTCACACCCTACATTGGAATATATATAATATAACCTTACACTACAGCTGTCCAGGTGCATTCTAGTTGTGACGCACCACCGTTAGTGCATTACAGCTGGGACACACTTTTCCAACTTCTGAAATTACCCCCATGCAAATCTGGATCACATATTCAAAGATGCCCGCAAGATGTCTGAAATTTGCCATTTTTGCAGCTAAGAATTTGTTCAACACATCCTGCCAAAATTTGGCATCAGCATTGGATCTTTTTGCCACTATCCCAACGTCAGTCCTGTCTTTCAGCAAACTGTGACGACTCGGGCCCTCACCTGGTGATGTTTTCTTTCATTGGATAAGTGATGATGAACTGTCAGAATTGTGGTATGTAAGTGGATGGAAATTGTAAATTGACAGTTGTGGAAGCTACTTTTGCTTCTATTGTACTCATTTGTAGAATTTTATTGTCAATGTTGCTCCAAACATGGTATCCAGACTCCTGATGCATTTTTGAGCTCTGATGCTTGCATTCATATGCTTGTATCTGACATGTTTTAGTTCTAAGGTTTGTGAGAGGAAGGAAAGATCCATTCAATGCTTATATTTGTCGTTGTAGTTATTGTCTTTGCTATGTTGTTATTGTTGGCTGCCTACATTCTAAAGTTGGAAATTTGGCTCAATAAAGTTTAATGTCCATCTGCACGCCTTTATGTTGAATGCTATAACCCCATAAGGTCAATTTATACTTAATGAAATAGATGGACTTGGAGAATGAAGAGTAATGATTTCAGCAAGAGCAGCCGGACGGACTCCTCGGGGAGTCGGGGGACTGCCCTCCATCTTATATTTCTCAATTCAAATCGAGGTATGAGGTCCGAGCGAGACTCTGGGATCTCCTGTAAACCCCCATGATGTGGTAAAGGGAGGATATTAGGAGAAGTAGTGAGTAGAGATTCCCCTGCGACTTAGTAAATTTTTGGAGAACGTCTTTGATGTGAATGCAAACGTCCATGGGACTTAGCATATTTAATATCCCTTGAGACATCTCTGAAATAGACTTACTTTTCTGGTGATTTCTACTATAGAATATGTTCTAGGGAGTCATTATTAGTACATCATCGAGCATTGTAAAGTTTAATTTGCTAATTGGACACCTTTGTTGTATGCTTCCAATCATATGACTTCTAACTCCCAATGTAGAAAAACTTTTACTGAAAGACGCGCACGTAGTTTCCACTAGTGACTTCGCATAAATGTATTCATATGAATTGTTTCAGGTCATTTGTCCAATCAAGTTGGTTAATATTAATTTATTTGTCATTATATACCAAACTTGTACGACATATAAATAATTACAACCACCAATTGGCTCCAATATTTGTAAACATCACCAAACATAACAAATTCTCAGTTGCAAGCATCATCTTCAGATCATTTAAATGTTTGGTGTACAATAAATGATGAAGACGTCACATGAATCATACATCTATCGGGAAGCTGAAAAGTCAAGACAATAACTTTGAGGAACATTAGGCAAGCCGCTTGGTGACCGAGCCTCACTACAAGTGATGAGAGATGAGAAACTAGTTCAAATTCTTTCATTCCTTTCTTCAGGCAGGGTGACATAGGGGATAATTCAATGGACTTCTAACCAAGGTTAGTACACATCAAGTGTGTGACTCACCATAATGCTTCCTGCTTCCTTCAATATATAAAGATTCAAATGAAACACCTGAACCAACACAATGGTAAAAATAACTGTGATAGAAGGTGTGCCAGGTCATAATATGATTAAGAGATCACACACCCATTAATGGACATTAGAAAAAAAACTTGATAGATAGCTTATACTTCCACAGTGTCCAGCTATGGCATGCCAGCAGCAACACATTTGTTTTTCATAAAATGCGATAAAGATTATATGGAAACTGAAACTGATCCAGCCTTAGGAGAAAATAAATCTCTGATACAACGCAATAGAGTTGTAGACTACGTTTTTGTTAAATTTTTCTTTGTTAACCAAGATTAATCTACAACATGTTACTGATGCCAGAAATGTTGTCGTTCAGTAGAACAGACTCCTATAACACAAAAGGCATAGACCGAAGAAGAGAGAAGAAGCACAAATGATGAAGGATGATGGGGTGGATTGAATGGGTTAAGATAGTCATGGGGAGGAAGTGAATTTGGGCAACGTACTCAACTGCAGAAAGAAGAGGTCATAGAGAGAGAGAGCAAAAGTTAAAAGAGAAGGGTGGCAGTGTGGAATGAAGGAAAGAGAAAATAAAAGCACAGGCCGGTTGAAAGAGAGTGATGGAGTGTGGTACAAACATAGGAACATGTTGACGTCCACTAACGTTCTTCTGTCAGTTGAATTTTCACAAGAGGATCCACGATCTGTAATCTGATGGTCACAAACTCAATACACCCGAGTGTATTGTAGCTTAACTCTATATATGCATATGTATACATATATATGTGTATATATCTATAAATAGAGAGAGAGAGAGATAAATACATATATATAAATGTTAAATATGTATAAGTTTGTTTATTTATTGTAGCTTAACTCTATATATGCATATGTATACATATATATGTGTATATATCTATAAATAGAGAGAGAGAGATAAATACATATATATAAATGTTAAATATGTATAAGTTTATTTATTTATTAACACCTCCTCAAACACCTCATGGCTCACCCTTCGCCTCACTTGAGACAAAAATGCTTTGATATGCCCTTTGTTATCAAGGTGTCTGCCTAGGCTTTGGGCAGGACGCTTCAAAAAAGGAAGCGACTGCCTAAGGCCTTTTAGGTTCTGAAAAAGCCACTTAAAGGCTAATTTAGCATAAGTTAGGTCTGGATTTGGTCAAATTAGATCAAGTTGAGTCATTTTATGGTTGAAATACGTTCAATCAAATCAGGTTAACTAGTCATGTTGAGTCAAATTATGGCTGAAATTGGTTATGTCTGATTTGGGGAAAGCAAGCCTAATTTGGCAAAATACGTCTGATTTGGGGCAAATAGGTCCGATTTTGATCATATTAGGTCTCATTTAGATTAATATAGGGAAAATTAGCGGTAGTTAGGTTTGATTAAGTCATGTTATGCAAAATTAAGTTTTATTTAGGCCAAATCATGTCAAATTTGGGCAGATTAGGTCTGATTTGGCCAAACTAGGTTCATTTTTGGTCAATATAGGAAAAATTTCGGGAAGTTAGGTCTGATTAGTTCATGTGACGCAAAATTTGGTTTGATTTAGACCAGTTCATGTCAAATTTGGATAGATTAGGTCTGATTTGGGGGAAGTAGGTCTAATTTGGGGATATTAGGTCTGTTTGGCTAAATCAAGTCTCATTTAGATCAATTTAGGAAAAATTTGTGAAAGTTAGGTCTGATTAGATCATGTTATACAAAACTACTGGAACGCAGAACACAACCTAACATCTGTGCACAAACTACTGGAAATACAAAGAAAAAGATGGCTGGAACCGAGTCTTGCTTCACACAGCTGTGCATGTTGCAACACAGATGCAAATCAGCAAAAAAGCCGGTGAGGCTTCAGATCAGTAGAAGGGCCGCTGCAAAGAGGGGGCCTTCCCAGAACGACTGTGTATTAGTAGGATGGCACTGCCCATTGCCTGAAAGAACTGTAGCGCTAGTAGAAATCAACAACCCGGGCAGCGGCCAGAAGAAAACAGAGAGGTGTGTTGGGGCAGCAACGGCGGAAAAGCCAAGTCCACCCAATGATTGGATGTACTGTAAATACAAATCTGTGCAACGGTAAGAATAGACAAAGAGAGGCGATGTGGGGGCAGTAGCGGAGAGAGTCCCTGATTGTCAGGGATCTGATACCATTTAGAAAAGAGCAAACAAGATTTATCATGGAAAAACCCTCAAGGAGGAGGTAAAAGTGAATGGGAAAGCCCTAGCCGTTACAATGGCCTAGGGTTGTGATTGTTTTCTTAATTTCACCGATGGGGGGAATTTTTACATTATATAGAGCAGCGAAAGCTATATGGATCCATGGCCAAGCTCCATTTAGCAAACAAAAATATTAACAGAATGAATTGGATTGGAAGGGAAATAAAAATATAAATGCAATCAGGCGTTTGATTGCCGACGGTAAGGGATAAGATGAATTTCACTAAAGGCCTAGTTTGGGTAAGTACTTTTTGAATCCCGGTAATCTTGCACGTAAAAAGATATTTTTTGGTATTCTACTGCACAGAAGTTCCGACGGGAGTGGGAAAATTGCCAGCTCACATGCACAAAAGACCAGCAAAAAAGAGAGCGCAGGAGCAGAATTGGCAGTCTGGAAACCCGCCGATCCTGGCGGCACTCATGACTACCATTTTTCTGATAAACCATGTGCACAACTGTTGAAAAAGAATACAGATTGACATCCGTTTATGCACTTTTAATGTATCAAATGCTGGAAGTTTAAATGGTGGCGGCCAAACTAGGCCTAAGAAAACTGTAACGACTCAGTCAGAACATGGGTGATGTGGAGTGAAATATGCGGCCACATCCATGCAATTTTATTTTGGTCAGGGTTATCAGAACCAAACCAAACTAGTCAGTTGAACCAGGAACTAGTGGCTGGGACGGTTTGGTTCACTTACAAACCTAAAAATGACTTCAAATTTGCCAAAACTGACCAACTGACGGGTTGAACCGATGAACCGGTCCCAGCATTGTCCAACCTGCCAGTTCTTGGCCATGTGTATACTTCAAACCCCAGACACAATTTTGTGCTTGCTCCTTCCATCCTCTCACCCCCTTGTCACTATAATTTGGCATGGAAAATGTAGTATTCAATTGAATTATTGCCATTTCTATGATATTTTCCGATATCCTCTTAGCTATGTTTACTTTACCTTGATTTTTCATTTATTGTAAGATTTTTCTTGTTAATTTACCATTTCTTGCCACAACTATGGAGTTATGCAGATTTCACCGGTAAAGCGGTCCAACCAATGGTTGAACCATTGAATTGAGAACCGGGAGCATCAGCAGTTCACTCACTGTTTTGGCTCCGACAACCTTGATTTTGACCAATACTTGCACACCTTAACAGGTCAGTTATGTGCTTCCGCAAAATCAGATACACGTCTGGCAAGGTGAAGTTGCGGGACCTAGACAGTACTGATTAGGATTATAAAATGCTAGGTGGACACGTGGGTTTACAAAAGACTGAATCTTCAGGATGTTCCGCTCGATTGTAAAATTGATATCCATCCGACAATGTGCATAACAAACACTGGAAATAAAAAAGTGCCCAATTGATTACCTTTTCCACGGTTTTGGACGGTAACCAAACATGCCATTAGACTCTCATGTGACTGCTATGCAACTAGATAGGGACGAAGTCTCTTGCATTGTTCTTTGAAATAATAAGATAGAGTGTTGCTACTACTGATAAAGTATTTTCTAATTTGTTAATGTTTATATTCGAATATATAAGTAAAATCTTCATAATGAAAAATTTAAATGACAATGGTTCTGGGAGCAAACTGATCTGTTTGATCCTAGTTCAACTTTAATTCAGTTGAAAAATCTACTACTAGGACCAGTTCAGTTGGATGTTTCAAGTAAAAGCAGACCTTGCTCACGGCTCGTCCTCATTTTGCTTGATGACTTGTTCATTTAGGCTCTTCCATAATATGTACATTTATTGACTATACTAGCCTGAATAACAATGGAATGACATCTCCTACCGCATGGGACATGTAGCACCAGATTCACCAACTTCGTTGTAAAAATAATATAGCATCCATCCTGCTCAAAATATCATTCTTGGTCCCTATGTGAGAAGTGAGGATCATGAATGATTTTGAACTTCAATATAGTGTTTAGGATTTGTATGGATTGCTGGTTGTGATGGCTAAGACGATCAGTGGGAGAATAAAAAAAAAACCCTTGACACAAGCATACTGAGGGTACTGTATATTTATTCACAGAGTACTGACTTTACAATTAGGTCCCTGCCTCCCTATCCTTTTCCTCAATAATACACGTAGGTCCTTATACATTTATTGACACTGGTATTACTTCACTAAGAACCCCAATGATGGTAGTTTCTGTGTACCTGAAAACCATTTAGGTTTCATCACCCTACACAAGATTGTTATGCAAGGGGTATCTTGGTCAACCTTTCAAAACACGAGCTTTAGCTGCTGGTCCTAGCATACCACACTTCCAATTTTTTCTTTTGAATTACCATGTGATCAATAGATTATTTCATTTCAAACTTAGAATACCTGTGTAAGTTCATGTGTGTCGACCTGTAGGTATCAAGATTTTAAATCAGAGTACCTTTTAGTTGGGACCATCAGAATTATTTAGTCATGCTGTCACGGAATGCCTTCTAAGGCTAACCCCCACTCCTTTGGAAAGGAAACTATATGGGTTTAATATAAGTGGAAGGTCTTATATACTCTTCTAGCAACGGACCACAAAAGTTGAATCTTGAATACTTTTACATACAGTAATCCACTGGAGTTGACCAATTTTATTTTAACATCTTTTAAGTAATTATTCGAAACACAGATGCTGGTAACCTTTCTAAAATTGTTTATCATTACTTGTCAATTCTAATACAACATTAGTAACTGCAGTTATCTTATCCTACGCTACTTTACAATTTATGTGCAATGCACTTTCTATCTAATCACCTACTCTATCCTGTAATCTAATCCGACCTAATCTAACCTAATCCACTCCAACCCCACTAGCTGTGTAGGCATCCCTCCTTTCTACAAATGGAAGGACAAAATATTTATTACTAAGCTAATTGGCTTGCTAGTTGAGTTAATGCCATTCTGTTCTCATTGACCCCCAGAAATCAACGGCTCTGAGAAGGGGAAATAGAGAAGACAATAAGCAACAGACCATATAAATGTCCAACTGCAACTGCTGTCATTATATTTTCCCCTTTAGTGAAGAGAAAAATCTACTCATTCTGCAGCATCTATTATGGCCAAGATGTAATCTTACAGTCAAATCGTCTATGGACAGAAAACAATAAAGTTATAGTTTTATCAAAAACTAATCTATTATTCTTTCTATAAAAAATTTAAACATGAACAAGTGACATTTTTTTTTAATACAGTCACCTTATTTTTTTGTTGTATTATCAAACTCTGTTCATTAAAGAAGCTATATATAATCTTGTAATGGAGGCTTACATTCATTATTCACTTCAGATTCTATGAAAAGCCAGAGAAGAGAATCGCTAGGTCTGAAGTTCCTATACTGCCGTTCTTAGTATTAATCTGCTGGAGGTGGAACAATTGAAAATATTGAACAGCTATTGTGCTAGCTGTTTGAGAACAAAGAGATTTTAGTAAGAAGTAAACAATTACTTTGTGTGTTTATTAAATTGAAATCTTGGAACTGTATGGAACCACATGTAATACTGGTATTAAAACTGTATTTTACAGGACATGCATTTTCTCCACCAAAAAAATCATTTACTGATAAGGATAACATGATAAAGTGTGATAATTAGTTAATGATTTCAACTGCATGTATCCTGCATTACCTTGACTGGCTACTCATATTAGTGATTTAGGACGTGCGTATATATGCTCCTTATTTGTGCTCCTCAATATGTTCTAGTGTCTCATCTTTATGGCTTGAACACATGAGTAACCATGATTAAAGTTTAGAATTTGATTAGATTACGAGGTACCCCTTTTCAGATTGATGGCTGTTACACTGCTTATCAAATCAACAAGTAAATTTTCCTGAAGATATAATAAGATTGGGACTGGATGCTGTGAATGTAGACTTCACCCTTGCCTGATTTGATGATAGTGAATTCCGTTGACCGATGTTCACTTTTATCCTGATTTGGTTTTAAGACAATTGCCCTTACTCAGAAAACACCTGAATATTAGTCCTCTGAAACTGCATCACCTATGGCCTGTAAAATTTACAACTGTTGCAAAGTATCATCATCTGGTTTTACATCTAACTTGTTATATCTTTTGAAAGCCCCCTATCAGATCACTATGGTGTCTTCGTTAAAAAAAACTGTTTGTTTGCCTAACAGTTAAATGGGCAGCAACAGTTGAATGGCCTGCAGCAGTTAGATGACATGCAAAATCAGCAACTATAGATAATCAACTGTTTTTAATAACTGATTCCAGATATAACTGGATAGATCCTAACAGGTAAAGTTAAGGTAGTGCTAAATCATTTATAAAGAGAAACATTTGAGTTAGTTTGGGGTTATATTTATATAGTTTACTATGCTTTTGGTCTTGGTTAGTATGCGGAAAGAAACTGAGCTGTACACATCACAGGTTATCCATGGATCTCTGCTACAAATCAAAAGTCATGGCATATTTAGATCAGATGCAGATCATGCATGCACTTACTCCAGATTAGTAAGAAGATGCACCGCTGTGAGCCTGTGATTATATATTATGACTGCTGATTACACGTGTGGCTAACTTAAATGAAACAATAAACATGATTATACAATGCCAACCATCAACTGAAAGTCACGCAGAGTATAATGCATAATTAAAACAGGGCAGGTTAACTAAGCTGTTCAGAAAATCCTCTCTTTCGTGACCTACATAGTGCTAGGACTGTAACAAGCCTACAGCTCTGATTCCTAATGATAGGTATATAACAACAGATATACTCAAGGCTACTTATAAGGAATCACATCCACACTACAGTGATACTGCCTATGACATGATAGATGTGACCAAGTCATTTTGCTGATGTTGGCTGATCTCAAGACGATGCTTGCTTTAAATCAAAAGCTACTTGCTGATGGCAGCGGCAGGAAATGGTAACAACTTCAGTTCCTCATCAATGTCCGTTCCCATCTTCCATAAGGCATCTGAACCACAACTGTAATTGTCCCACAGGAAAGGTGACCCCATCCCTGTTATAGACATGTTACAGGAGGGAAACAATTTTTCCTCAAATGATGCCATTTCATCCCAAATTTTTTCCATGGGGTAACCTTCCACTGGGAGAGCAGTAACTTGTGCTTTTATCTGCTGTGGTTCTGATTTGGGCTGTTCTAGCATCTGATATTCAGAAACCGAGACAAAAGAAGACGATGACGTTGAAGCTGCAGGTGAATATGAAGCACTGGAGGATGAGACAGGGGATGTACTACAGTCATTCTTCTTCCTCCGCTGTGCCTCCTTTCTCATGTGGGTTCTCCAGTAGTTCTTTATCTCATTGTCTGTGCGCCCGGGGAGCTTCCTGGCAATCCGTGACCATCTGCATCATTCATAGATTGTCTTAATAAATGTTTGAACTCGCTAAGATTAAGATCAAGATGGGAAGCACAATACCTATTTCCCCAGCGGGCATGGAGCTCAAGCACCATACGCTCTTCCTGTGGTGACAACCGACCACGTTTCAGATTTGGGTTCAGGTAATTCACCCAGCGCAGCCTGCAGCTTTTGCCCGTCCTTTGAAGACCTATCCACAGATATTGCATATACAAGCCAACAGGCACAGAACTTGAATTAAGCAACGTAAGCTACTTTTGCAGTTGAGATGAATATATGAGAGAATAAATTCAAACGGAACTTAAGGATCTTGGTGCGAAACTCAAAATTCCCCTATACTGACAGCAGTGAATGGTATGTGTGGGTGAAAGATTGAGCCACAAGTGTGCAGAAAAATATCAGCAGAAACAGAGTAGACAGAATACAGAGGAATTTATGTGTATGGTATATACCCCGCCACCCTTCGAACCTGACACCTTGGCTATGAAGTCCCAGCGTCGCTCCCCCAAGAGCCCAACAAACCACATCAGCTGCATGTCTTCCTCTTCCGTCCACGGGCCTTTCCGTATCTCCTCCTTCATGTCCATCTCAAAATCTGGAAGCCCTTCCTCAAATCTCTCTTGAGTCTCTGCTAGCTAAATTACAAAAGCAGATACTCTTCTTTTCCTTGACCAACGTTGTCTTCTGATTTCTCACTTGTCACCTTGATGTAATTACTCTTCAGGCTTCTTGCTGGTGGTTGTGGTAGTAGGAAGCAGGGGACTAAGGTGGGGTTTTAGTGCCAGGTAGGCGAATAGCGTGAGGAGAAACGTGCCCAGTTTTCGGATATATATAGTCTAGCTTCCATACACATCACCAGCACCGTCATCATATTCCAAATTGCTATTGTGATGTCAGTGCAGGTGTAAGTGGAACGTGGAATGGCTCCATATAATACAACAAAATGCAGGAAGGATGTTGATATCATATTTAGAAGGCACATATCACCTAGCCGACACTTGTCTGTGGAAGTTTACAAAGTTATCTACTTGAGTATCTATTTACACTCTTGAGGTCCCCTACAGGCAGATTACACAATCGGATTTCATTGTAAATTATTTGTGTTTGTATGGGTTTCTGCATGTCTTTTATGTGTCTGCCTTTTTGTATTATATCTTATTCACTCAAATGGGGGAAAAGTAATCTTAAAAGAGTCTTTTCCTGGATTAGCATTAATGACGTTTAACTTTTATATTCTGAGTTCAATGTTCCTTCCCTCTGCTGTGAACTAAAAATAATCTTTCTTCTTTTTTCTCTGACTCTAGGAATGCAGAGTTCTCCAATCACCAGTGCCACTATTGTGGAGAAAGCAGCAAACAGTACTGTTGCATAATCCCAAGACAATATCAACAATTGAACATGCTGCTCGTACACCTGTGTTAGACAAAGTTTCCCGCTTAATCAAAAGACAATATAAACATGTTGCTACGCAGTGTTAAACAAAGTTGCCACACAATGGACACAATCGTGGGTCTGCACCCCGCAGCATGAGCTTGGGTTGACAAGACTTATCGACTGATAATCAGGGCAAGTGTGGTTAGTGCTGCTGTGGGGTATATGCAAAGACCCCATATGCTCCTACAATGCACGGCCTGAAAGTAGGCAGCCTTTGAGCAAAGAGGATGGATGGAAAGGTGAAGGGCCGGGGGCGCTGCCTGACACTCCGGGGCAGGTGTGGTTTCCTGGGGCCCCTGCCCGTGTTGGATGCATCCGAGCTTCATTCACACAAGTGCGTGGGTACAAGTATAACATAAGGAGAAGCAGTAAAGCAAGTATCATCCTGATTCCTGATGTGGAGTGCACAAACCTGTGGCTGCACCACTTGCAACTTTATATCTCCTTCAACTTTCCAATCCCTGCTTTTTCGTGCCCCCTTAGTTTATGCCAATTTGTACCCTTCAGTCCGGGGATTACTACTGTTACGAAGGTTAAGGCGCTGTGTGAATCGTTTTATTATTAAGAATGAAGGTTACTGTTTGTCTCTTCCCAAAGCTTTGCCTTACTGTTATCGCCTTTATTAGTACCTCAAGATATTCCGTTTCCATTATACTGTAGTATTATTCTATATAGCGAAAGGAAGCCAGAGTGCCTTCTATTCTTTCTTAATTCCTGATTCGTTGCGATGATCGCATTGCCCTCCCTCCACCTTTTCCAGCAGTTGCGCATTCTAGACTTTGAATTCGCTCAAGGCTGCGAAAGAAGAGATGCTAGAGCAAAATTTTAAGATTGCGCGAGCAGTATGAATAGACACGCGGTGCATTGTGGAGTCCAGTTACTTCCACCGCCTCCTGGCGGCCATCATTTGCTGGTGACTGGCAACTGTCACAGGAATCATCACCGAAGAAGAAAGAGATGGCACTGAATCCTGAGCTCTGAGCTGCATATTCCCCACCCGATCGGTGAAACTGGCCGCAGTGATGTGATTCTGATCCTCTCCCCCCACCCCACGCATGCTATAGTGGTGGGAGATTGGACAGCAGCGTCCTGAATCTGGACTTGCTGTTGTTCCTGGGAGGAGGAGAGCACTCTGCATCCGTTGGGGGACTACGCTCATGATTCCGTCAGACATGGGACTGCTGGAGATGAATGTGCTTGTCTGACACGTCTATGGATGGGATTGATAGCACGAACAAATGCTTTTTGCTCTGTTACACCGTCGCCTTCCTCTGATGTGGAGGTTTCTGATTACTGTATATCCAACTAGCACCAAATGGGTTCTTCGGGAAAATCCATTCCAGCTCACCAACCAGCCGGAGCCAACTACCGCCACTGGGAGGGAGTCTGAAACTACGTAGGTGTGTGGTGTGGGGTTGACCAGCTGCTGGAAACCGACAAGCCACTGCACTGGCCTGGGCAGTGGAAGGGATTGTGGAGAAGCTTCAGCTACCGAAGATTCCTTCGTACACGGTGATAAGCCGTACCACCGGCCCTCTCCACCTGCTTCCTTTTTGCGCAGTCCATTGCGATTCATCGATGAAGGTGGAGGAGCTAGCACGCTGAGTCCACTTGGCAAGTGGTCACGGCAGGGAGTGGAGGGAGTGGAGTGGACCTGAGTGGCGCGGTAGTGGAAATTACCATGGCTATTACGAGCTTGTAAAAATCCAGTTAACTATGATGGTGTTTTCATATAAGATGATGCCTTTAATATCGAGTTGTGCAATTCTTCCTTTAAGCCATGGCTCCTGGGAGACAACTGAAGCACGTGTCTCATGTATGTTCATCATTAGGATCATTATAGAATCGGAAACAAGGAGATCGTGCTGGAAAGTTTAGATGATAACCATCTAGGCGTGCTTTTCTTCAACAAAGTCTCATGACACAATTTTTTCCAGAGTTAGTACCGTTGATATGAATATAGTAACCACTCATCCTTTATTCCACGCATTGATGGTTAATTATTACGGAATGAATGTCAACAACACAGAAAGTTGCAAAATTTTCCGTGATAATTATATCATTGGAAAGGACATTGTACTAGCCCTCCGCATTAGATGAACATGGCTTCTTATCTCCCAGCCTCCCAGGTTAGTGAAAGAAAAAGGGCGTCTGTCTGCCGCATCGGTCAAGGATCAAGGTTCATATGATAAGACAATTAAGTGGTTTGAACGAGCCGTATGAAAATAATGGAGATTATATACAATAGAAATCAAACCAAGTAGCACTTAACGGCGACAAAATTTTAGGTGATTGAAACGAATTGACAAAGAATACATAAAGAAGGGACGGTTATTATCGAACTAAAGCACCACGGTGGTGTGACCCTGGATTTGAAGGATCTAAAGCACACACAATGAACAGATCCAAAGCACAGACAATGACATGAACTTGAGCCACTTGTCTTCCAAATCACCGCTCCACTCGTTAAATTCAAAACAACCCGTCATTTCCACTTTATCTTTCGTCCTCTTATCTCATGAAATGATGTTACACCTTCCCTACATTTTGAACCGCGTTTACTAAACAGTAGTTTGTCAATTTTCTAGACTAACGCAAGGCCTTTTTTTGGATAAACATGACATAACATCACCGTCCACGAATTATGATCGGTGTTTACGAAAACTAAGAGTAAAGCTTTGCAGGTTGCCTTGATAAGTCGAGAATATACAGAGCAAATGAGCTCAGAAGCCATGAGCTAATTTTCTGTATACTTCCTTTACAGCTACCAAGCCATAAAACAACTAGGTATCGTGAAAGTTTGTGAGGATGGGCACTCCCATCGTACAAGTGTTTTTTTGACCCCGAGAAAGGATGGATAGGTTCCCCAATATCCCATCATTCCTTGTCTTGCTCTTCTTCTTATCCCGCTAGTTGCCTTATACCACTAGATGAGGTTGAATGGGTTTGGCGCTCCGAGCTCTCACCTGGCAAATGATCATCTTGTAAACGAGTAGGGTATTACCATTTTACCTACCACCCAAACCCTATAGGATTTACCCTTACCCACCATTCATTTATCCTTTAACCGCTTTGCTTATATCTAATATAGGAAGGGGAACGAAAAAAGTGTTACCATACCCATTCCACTTGTTGTCTATTAGCATTGTGTTGTATTAATAATCTAGGTTATAACACATAGAATTTCAAAACTAAAAAGCCCCAAACTTCAGTACTGGAGTGGAATCTCAAAATCTGCTCGAGGTTGCATCATTGCCCAAATGTAGTGAAAAATGTACAAGGGCAACATTTTTTATGGACATAGATAAAGAAGTAAGCTCAATAAAAAAGAATTAGAGTGAGATCTTAGAACATTGACTTTTTGTCACGAAAGTATTTGGAGATAGTAGATACCATGATCAGAAGAAAAGTCAATATAGCTTGCTTGTAAGAAACTAATTGGATAACAAACGATGCATGGAGATTGTAGACACGTCTAAATCTAGTATACAAGTATTGAAAAGGGTGTAAATGGCTATGGAATTGTTATTTATAAGTTGTTGAAGGATGCTATGATTGCTGATAGAATCTTAGGTATCAAGATTGTTTTAGGGGATTTTTTTTTTAAATATTATTAGTGTTGATGCCCCCAAGTCAGACATTCAATAGTTCTAGGGACTCATGTGACATGAATATAAGAAACACCACTTACAAGTGACATGTTATTATATGAGGATAAGAATTCTTTGAAAAATATGAAAATAAGAAAGGCACACATACATATGGTATTCCTACTGATGTATGGAAGAGCATGGAGGATGAAGAAGCTATGTGGTTAACAAATTTCTTTAATAAAAGTATTAATACAAAAATGCTATATGAGTGGAGAAACAGTACTATAGTTCCCATCTACAAGAATATAGGAGATGTTAGCAGTTGCACAAACTATAAAGGTACCAATTTGATGAGTCACGCTACAAAGCTTTGGGAGAGTATTATTGAGCAAAGGCTTAGATATATAACATAAACATCAGAAAAACTTGTTTGGCTTCACGCTAGAGAGATCAACATCATATGCATTTCTTATGGGGGAACTACAGAGAAAACTATTGACACCTTCATATGGTTTTTATCCATTTGAGAAAGACGTATGATCGAGTACCCAAGCAAGTCTTTTTGAGAGTTTTATAGAAAAAAGGCGTGTCAATCCTATACACTGACTTGATTAGAGGCATGTATGATAACACAAATACCAGTGATATCCTAGAGGAGAGACGCCAACTTTTATTATCATAGTTGGGGTATATTAAAGATTGACATTAAGTCCATATCCATTTGTTCTTGTTATGGATGAGTTGACGATGCAAGTTCAAAATGATATTCCTTGGTTCACATTATATGCTGATGGTATTGATTGATTGGTGAAACCAAAGAAAGATTGAATGATAAAGTTAAATGCATGAATACAAATGGATTTAAGATTAGTAGAAACAAAACTGAGTATATATATCACACATTCAACTAGTCTAGAATTATAGATTGTGGGGCCAAGTTTGTTGGAGTGGATGTACCAAAATGTGGAAAGCTTTGTTACTTGGGTTCTATTATTTAAATGGATGGTGATGTCCAAGATGATGTTTTTTACAAGATTGTATTAGGATGTCTGAAATGAAGAAGTGTAACTGGAGTAGTATCTAATTGGAAGATCCCTCTCAAATGAAAAAGTAAGTTTTATAGAATAACTATGTGGGCAACCATGCTATATGGGGGTGAATGTTGGACAATTAAAAATAAGGTTTGAATAGAGTAAAGTATGGCTGAAATATGGATGTATGGGAAGACAAGGAGAGATTGCTTGAGAAATGATTATATCAAGAATAGTGTGGGGCTGGTGAGCATTGAGGCCCGGTTGCATGAGGGCTATTTGAGAAGGTATATCAATACAAAAAAAAATGTTTTTACAATGGAAGAAACACAACAATTCTCTTACTTGTGTTGTAGTTAGCATATTTATTACAACAAGTCTATTTGCATGTTGTTTATTGTATATTTTACACAAAATAAGTTTTATACTACATGTATATTTATTTTTTAATTGATTATTTGTACAACAAGTATATCTACTATATTTATCATTTAATATCATATTTATGTGATATACATGCTAATCACAATATACCATTATGATACTATCTATAATTATAAGAGTGAATTTAATAATAAGATATTCTGGAGGAATATATAACACACAATCTTTGTTGTCATGTGTGTTTATAGAACATGTTTTATTGTTATGGCTTTTGTACTTGAATCATTGTTCCATGTCCCTGGAGTGTGTTTTCTATTATTGCTTGTCACCACAATCACACATGTTAATGTTCAGTAGATATTATGTGTAAGATATTATGGTGCACATGGTTTTGATATAAACATACTACAAAAGAGAGAGCTTTTCAACTAATTACAAAACATGTCATTTTATATTTCTTCGACAATTTAAAAGTTGAATTTGGAATGCTTCTCTATTCACACTCTTTCTTTTCAAAAAGGTTCTCATCTTTTTTATTATAGTATAGATATATACTCATTCTCTCATAATTTATTTCCATATTTACCTTTTTCTATATACATGTCTTTTCCATGTTCTTTCCATAAATATTCTTTTCCTCACATAGAAACCATTGCATAGAGAATAATGAACCATTGAATTTATAGGTAGTAAGAAAATCCAAAGAGAATGGTCAACCCAAAGAGTTACCGTACAATATTGATATAGAAGAATAATTAATGAGAGTGCAATTTCAAATAGGAATAGTTTGTGTGATTCTAGTTGATTGTATTTCATAGGAAAGGAAATAATTAAGGTGTGCTCAGAGATGATAGTTTAGGAGGATTATAAATATTGGGTAGGATAGAGAAGATGTGTTACGATAGAAATTATCAACGACAAGGTAGTGTGTCAATCGACCCATGGACACTTTACATACAACGATACAAACCATCATACACTTCTTTGTCAAAAATTTATTAATGTCTTCTTCCAATGAGAAAATATTTATCAACCTTTCACTTATGAATGAATCACATTATCCTAAAACTTGTGTGGAGATGCTTACTCAGTCTATAAGTTATGAGAATAATTGTATTCTTTTGTACAACTGCCTTAGAAAAATGAAAAAGATCCTTCATTGGTGTTAATACATACATATGGAATCATAGTAAGTTCCACTGTATATTTCTAAGTTTGATCCTTTTTCTTACATTTTTGGGTGTTGTTGTTGATTTTACTTGGAAAAGATTCATTGAAGGCTTGTAGTGAAGAAATATACAAAAACTTCTCTATCTTGTAAGTAATGTCACAACTTTCACATTTTATTCCATACAAGCACCTCATTCAAGTAGGAACATTTCATCTGAGGATTATAAAATTATGTTTAGGATTTCTGCAAGAAACACCTCATCGTTCTCATTGTCCTCTTCCTCCTCATCATATTCTTCTTCATGGTGTTGGTGGAGTTGTAGTTTTTTATGTATTTTGTATCCATGGTAAAGAATAGACCACCATAGACAAAAGCACAAAAGAAACTCTTGTAAAATATTGAAACATAAGAGATCTAAAGAACAAAATGGACATACAACAACAAAAATTCTTTGGAGTCAGATTTTCATATCCTATTTACTTGTTTCTAAGATTCTATAAAATACCTACTTTGAAACAACATAAAAAATGCCCCTTTGTTTGATTCAAAGGCTCATAACAACTAAACTACTAATACTTGTAATGTGGGGTTCTATGAATTTTTTTTTCTTCACATATTTTTTAGGTTAACCACTTGGCATTCATGCTCATTTAGAATTCTTTATTTTCTTCTTTTAGAAATAATATGCAGGATTTGAAATACAGATCTTTCTAATGATTTTGACTAATTTATTTTATATTCATTTTATACAATGTCTAAAATAGACAAACAATACAAATTATAGGTATTATGTGATGACGTACATGAGAAAAATCCTTGAGACAAAAATTAGAAATATTCAAAAAAATGTAATATAGTTATTATATTTTTTTGCTTGTTCAGTTCTAAATACATAAATGGTTTACAATATGCTAATATATATGCCATATGATTATAATATTATTTGAAATATACTGACCAGTGCTTCAGCTAATATGAGATCGATGAGGTCCAAAATGAGTGGGCGATGTGTGTTCTTGAGCATATTTTGTTCCAAAATGCATATTTTGTTCAATCAAATTGGTTTGACTCAAACTGTCCAAAGATCAAAGGTCCAAAATGCATATTTTGTTCAATTATATGCTTGTTTATAAGAATTATAAAAAGTATACTTTCATAATTATTATAAATATTTGAAATATATTAATTGATCAATCAAATTAGTTTGACTCAAACTATTTTATAGGATCAACCAAACTCTAATCGAATACAACCATTTATGATATGTTATAATAGGTGTGGAATTACAACAAATAATGCATGTGTGCGAACCACACATATTACAACAAGTATGTCGTGGAAATATACTCCTATTACAATGAGTGTGTTTAGTGAATTACAACATGCAAAACATATTATATATATATATATATATATATATATATATATATATATATATATATATATATATATATAATCAGGCTAGAATACACTCGAGTGTATTCGGAGCAGAATACACTCAAGTAGTTTTTCATGATTCAATACTTTTTTCAAAAATCTAATCCGTTGATCTTCTTAATCATCTTGTGAATAACTCAAATAAAAAATTTGAGCACATTTGGACATTTATAGGTAATGTTCTAAAGACCACAAAAATTATGTATTTGTAACTAGTTTCACGCGTCGATTTTGTTGCCCTCGAATGAGTGACTTACACTCATCCAAATGGGTACAAAATTTGTATGTAGCCTAATTATAGTATGGAGGTGAAGATCAATGGTTTACATCTTGCAAAAAATAGTCTTGATATGGAAACACACTTGAGTGTATCTGTGCGATCTGTACACTCGAGTGTATTCTAGCCTGACTCTCTCTCTCTCTGTCTCTCTCTCTCTCTCTCTCTCTCTCTCTATATATATATATATATATATATAGAGAGAGAGAGAGATAGAGAGAGAGGATAAAATACACTTGAGTGTACAGATCGTACAAATACACTCAAGTGTGTTTTCATATCAATACTATCTTTTGCAAAATGTAAACCATTGATCTTCATCATCATACTATAACTAGGCTACATATAAATTTTGAGCCAATTTGGATGAGTGTAAGTCACTCATACAAGGGCAACAAAATCGATGCGTGAAATTAATTTAAAATGCATAATTTTTGCAGTCTTTATAACATGACCTATAAATGTCCAAACGTGCTCAAATTTTGCGTATGAACTATTCACAAGATGTTTAAGAAGATCAGAAAATTAGATTTTTGAAAAAAATATTGCATCATGAAAAACTACTTGAGTATATTCTGCTCTGAATACACTCGAGTGTATTCTAGCCTGACTATATATATATATATATATATATATATATATATATATATATATATATATATATATATATATATATATATATATACATATATATATACATATATATACATATATATACATATATATACATATATATATATATCACAACAAGCAAAAAAACATGTTGTATAAAGTAGTCTTACTACAACAAGTGAGTTTAGTGTAAGACAACATGCTTCAACTATTGTACAAGCATATACATTACAACAAACACACCACATGTTGTATAAAATACCCTTATTACAATGGGTGTGTTTAGTGAAAGAAACATGCTTCAACTATTTTATAAATATATAGATTATAATAGGCACACCACATATTGTATAAAACACCCTATTACAACAAATGTATTTAGTAAAAGACAACATGCTTCAAGTATTATATAAACATATATATATATTATAACATGCACAACACGTTTTGTATAAATCACCCCCATAAGACCACATAATCTAATATAATAGTTGACATCCATTATAAAATGAAAAAAATGAACTATTGTAAAAAGCATTTTCTATAGTAGTGGTATGGACATGTGCAATGAAGACCGACTAAGGTTCCTATTCTAAGAAATGCTATCGAGTCAATAAAAATTGAAAAAAGAAGAGGCATGCCTAAATTAACTTGGTAAGAGCTTATATGGAGGGATTTTGAATATTTACATCTTGATTAGAATGTGACCCATAATAGAGATGATTAGAAAGGAAGAATCCATGTAACTGACCCCAACATGGCTGGGATTGAGACTTGGATGATGATAATGATGATGAAGATGAACTCAATTGGCATGCCAAAGATTTATACTAAGATATTAAGATGAAAAGTAAATTTCCCAATAAGACATAATTACCAATAAATAGGTAGGCATTGTTATATATTTTTGGGTTGAGCTCATGTTATAGGTTACATATGGTTAATGAAAAGTAGATCCATATGTACGATAAAAAAGTATAGGGAGAAATGTATTGAGTAGTCTTTTACTAATTCCAACATTAAATGCACAAAAATGGACCATGGATAGATATTTAAATTGCATCCTATACTAGTAATTTGTACAAACACAGGAGCCAATAAAATCCCATGTCTTGCTCTACAGAACCATGTGAAGTGTATTTTGATGCAAACATCTCAAGCACCACCTTATCTTCTACACTACCCCATATATCTTTCTAAACCTAAGTTTAAATATTGCTATGCCTACTCACCATCTCCTGCTGGAGCCTCACTCCTTCTATATGTGATTCTTCTCTCACTAAATGATCAAAACAAGAATTCCCTTCCCACTCCACTAGTGATCAATGTACCCAATTGAAGCAATGTTTTGGATAAAGGCTAATATGCGAGCATAT
This sequence comes from Alisma plantago-aquatica, assembly GCA_963693085.1. NCBI lineage: Eukaryota > Viridiplantae > Streptophyta > Magnoliopsida > Alismatales > Alismataceae > Alisma > Alisma plantago-aquatica. The sequence continues at coordinate 1,956,776,652 of OY856409.1, forward strand.
CACTTGCTCATCCTTTTGCAAGTCAAAAAGGTTTGTGAGTCTTACTACTCTGGACATAGGCACGACATCCTGCACATGTTTGCTATGAGAAATATATATTACTTGTCATTGATCTATCTCAAACAATCCCACTTCAGTAGGGATGGACCCCGAGTTGGATTGTTTATGTGGACTTTCTCACTTGAAGACGTCAAAATATAGAATTGGGTTAATGCCTTTTGTGCCTTGCTTTTTAGGAATTTATTTGCTCAGATATAAAATAAAATCATATATATTTTTATATTTTTGTGATTTATGTCTGTAGTAACTCTTATAATAATATTATGTACAAAAGCATTTGATAAAGATGATCATTGTCTTCTAAGGCTACATTGAAAGGCTATATATAAGTGGTATGAATGTTGTTTTTCTAAAATACCAATTAGCAAACAATAAGTGACGACCTAACTCTATCTCTCTTCTATTATACTATTTCTCCCTTTACGATGACTCGTCTTACTCAATTTGAATCAACTTCATATTTTGGATGTTGTGATACCCCAATTGGTCACATCAATGGCTAATTTTAAAATATGTGACTTTAATTTGAGAACTTAAATAATTGTTATGCGTTAATACATCACCTTCTTGTGATGAATTTTATACCTCATCAATGTGATACCCTTGATCCCTAATGTGTTTCATGTTGTAAAGTTCTTTTTGAATCCAGCGATGCAAAAATCGCCTCACTTGGAGTTATAAATTACAAGTTACAGCCTTTTGAATATTCCTTTATAGTATTTGATTTAATGATTTTTTATCCCCTTTTTATCCTAATTTGGATCACATGACCCATTTGGCGCCCTCCCTCACTCAACAAGTCAGTGATCCATCTTGACATATCCCAACCAAAAAAATTCCTTGGATTGTGTGGTAGCGGATCGAGCTACGATGTAATGGCAAGCATGTCATCTCCTAGCTCCATACAATGCACAAAGCTTAGACGAACAAAGTAGGTGAGGTGACCCACCTACACCCCCGCTCACACAAATTGAGAGCTGAGGTCCCCTTGTTTATTCCATCATTATCATTTGCAACCTTTTCCCATGCTTCTCGTGCACCATGGCTCATTCCCCAGCTCCTCTCCAACCAGATGACACAACCATTGAATTATTTTGGGCATCTTGACTCAGGCCTCCTCACCCCCTTCTGATGCCACCATTGACTTTGTAGAAGCAAGTGGAGGTAGGATGGCTGCCTCATGAGATCTGTGCTCCCTCTCATGTTTCTTCCTCTACCCTAGCTAGTCGCTATCACAACCCAAAGCATCTGATCACACATAAACTAGAGAGGAGAAGACAAGCAACCTCCCTTCGACCTTGGACCATTCAAGGAATAACTAGATCAAACACCTCACATGGGTTAGCGGTTACTCCACTCTCTCAATCCCCTCTCTTTCATGCGGTACTAGTCAAGACAAGAGACTATGGGGCCACTAACTACGTGCTTTCGCACACACTTGGAAGGAGGAGCGGGACCCTGGATCCAGACCACCTAATCAAACAACAAGGGTGTGGACTGCTCATATGATAAACCACGGTAGACCCCACTTCTCCATAGTTTTCATTTGAATGTACAAAATGGTAAGTCACTCATCTTAAGGACAAATTAGGCAATAATATGTATCAAATTTCTTATCTCAAAAAGACTACAACCTAGGCATGGTTTCATGACTTGAATATACTCCTAGTTCTCTTGTAATGCCAAAGATGCTCTCTTTTTATCTTCTCAACATACTTAATACACTTTTGTGTTCAATGATGGTCAAATTATGACCCTTCTTGATGCTCGTCACTCTTTTTTTTTAGGAAAGGTACTGTTATATATTAAAAACACATCAAGCAAGTGAAACCTGCTTATGTGGAACACCTACAGAAAGTTTGTAAAACGGCAGTGGAATGAGAGAAAAAAACTGAAAAGAAAAAAACATAAGAAAGCATTGTTCTGCTAACTTGGGGGAGGCGCCCCTTAAAACAAGCCCCTATCGAATAAGAAAGTTTATGCTTCCTAGAGATTTTCCTGTTTAGAGCTGCCCTTGAATCAGAAGGACAAATCACAGTTGTTGCTGAACTAAGCTGACGCCAGTTTCATCGTCCACCATAGCTTTAAGATCATAGAGAAAAGCAGCTTCTGATTCTCCTTCCTCTGATTCATCCAGCCTTCCTTCTGCTAATTTTCCTACAGATTAGTAAGGATGTGAAGATCGACATCTATTTGAGTTATAACATTTCTTGCCACATTTTTGTTGTTGTTGAAAGTTCTGTTGTTCCTTTCTTTCCAACGATTCCAGCAAATTGTGGTGAAAAGAACACTGCTTTTGAAATTTCTGTAAAGTCTTAGAGGTGTTGTTTGGATGGGGAAAGTGGCTTCCTGGAGATCAGGAATGCAATTTCTCAAGAAATGTGAAAAGATTGTTTGAGAGAATGAGCATTTAAAGAAGATGTGGCTGACCGAGTCACTCTAATAAGTAACTTATGCCACCTTATAGCCTAATAATCATTTTATCATAATTTTGCACTATTTGTGGCTTCACAATGCTAATGTACCATAAATATATATTCTTGGGACTTTATTTGATAAATCTTGACCAACATAATAAACATGCCCCTAAATGGCATCTAATGCTTAACAAGCTTCAAACTCAGTAACCTTTTGATGTTATGCAACATGTATGTACAAGATGACACTACTTCTTGCTTGTTCACCTCGTATGGTACTTAATGCTTAAATTTGACCCTTTTGTGTTGATGCATGATTATATTTTATTCAAATGGTTACTTCGTCCCATTTTATTCACCAAATCCTCTTATATTCCTTGAAATCAGTAACCTTGTTTTTATTGGCGACTCTAATTACCATGATCAGCGCCCTTGCTCTATGGTGGTGTTTGTAACCCTATTTTATGCAATGTTTCATGTATGACTTGAATTGTCCTTCTTATGCCTTGGTCTTGATATATTTCACAAATCTTATGTACTCCTCTAAATAAGGAAATATCCTTCACATTTTATGTGGATGTCTCACATAATTCATATGTTGGACCCTATGAGATATTAAGATGATTACATTTATGATTGAATGTTGGTACCCCATGCTGAATTTTTTATGCTTAGATCTTGGAGACATCCACCTAACCTTGGAATGTGGTTGATATGTCTTTATATTAATGACCTAAACTAGTTTTATGCTTGTTGTTCATGTCTTGATGATCCTTGACATTGGTTGCCCTATTATGAGTCTTTGAACCGTAAAATGAGTGTTAGTAACACAAATATTAAAATAATAATATAAAATATACAAAACATCAGAATGACATGAAACTTGGACCACACCTCCTCGATGGAGTCTAAACTAGTAAATGATCATCAAATGTACTAATAAGAAACTTAGAACCTAACTTGGACAAAACCCTAAAATAAAACTAATTAAAATTACTGATGAGTATGAATACATGTATGTAATATTACTCTTAATCAGGTGTTGCTTGTGACTATACGGTCATGGATAAGTTAAGTTAAGAATAATTGAATTAGGTATGGGCTTTACTAATTATATGACTATGACTCTCTTTCTTGAATTGTCATATGTATGTATGCTTGTTTATTGTTCATTGCCATGTAGTATTCTAGTATTGTGCTTGATTCTTGTCTTGTTGATTTTCTAACTTGAACACATAATATATAACTCCATTATACAAACTTGAAATAAGGTTTTCTCAATGCCTTCGGTTCATTAGGGACCCTCACATAGAAATAGGGTTAGTTAGTCTTAAGCACCCTTAGAGATCCTTCAGATGGGAAGTTGGTCAAAGGTCTTATGATATAATATTTTTGGTATAATTTGAGTAAAATGACATAAAATGTGAGATCTTATTTTTCTAAGTACTAAACTTGTCTAATCTTGTTCGGTTACTTCTACAATTTTTTCAAGTTGTGAAAAGCTTATATATGTATCTTTTTGTCATGTACTCAACACCTTGTGTGTTGAACTACTTGTTTCATGTATGTTTTAGGTTTAGAGAATAGCTTAGAATTGATGGTTTTGTGAGCTATGTTTAGGTGTACTTGTTGTAGATCCAAGTTTAGTGTACATGATTAGACTTGTATAATGTACTATCAATATGAAACTAGAATCTTGTAATAAATAATGTTGCTTTTAATAATACTTACTGAATCTTGAAATTATGTCGGTGCCTTTATCTTATTTATTCAGGTATTCTAAACTTTTATGTTTCCTCATTTGTGCTTTTATATTACCATGCTAGGGATAGACACTCGGGTCCTTTATCCAATGACTTTCTAGTCATTTAAGTGTTTGATTTGAGTAATCAATGATTCTACGATAGATGACATCAGATCATGAACAATAAATATACCAAACATTTCTCACATGAAAAAAAAAAACAAAACTCAATTGTACATCTCAACTCTAGAAAAATAATGAGTTTTCTTTTTTGGACTAAGTTGACTTAGTCTCCAGGTTAGAACCTAGATGTTTTAGAACTAGGTGTAGACTTGTGTAATCCCTAGCTATTTTCTTTTATCCTCCTTCTATCCTATGGTATGGGTTGTAGGTTCAGGATGGTGAGAAAAGAGAGATCCTATTTTAACCCTAGACATATGTTTGTTGCATGTGCTTAGGGTATCTACACAAGCGTGCACCATGTTCTTTCTAGTTCTCTAGGTGTCATGGTAACTGACTGCCTAATGAGTGTGGTAACTCATTTTGATTTTGAATTTTCTTGAAAGAGTATGATAGTTTATTTTTCATGTTTAAACATTGAAGAAAACCTTTTTTAAAATTAACTATATATATACATGAAAAATGTTACCAAATGTAGAAAGGAAGTGAGTATCTATGCAATCGAAGAGAAAGAGATGTAACATAAATCTTGATGAGAGAGTTTAGATGATAGTTGTAGTCTTTATATTCGTCTAGAGATGTGATATAAGTTAGGCTAGTAAGTAGCCTAGATGATCTAAGAAGATGATGATGACGACAATGATGATAATGATGATGACGACAATGATGATAATGATGATGTCTATATTGATTCTATGAGCTTACTTCTAGAAGACCTAAGTTTGTTTTTGGAAGGGTCAAGTATGCTTTGATGATATCATATGAGTTGGACCATGCAAACCTAGCAATGTGTAACACCATGTATGGGAGCTATGACTTGGTTGATGTGCTAAACATAGATAGTGGGTTGGCATGCTTGCATGTTCTTAGTCTTGTATGTGTTGAAATATGGTTGGAGATATATAGTTTAGGACTAACATATGTTTTTAATATCTTTAAAAAGGAGGATGTCTAGCATGTGACATACGATAAGGGTGGATTCTTGATATGGGTCAAGTCAAAATGGGAGAAGGTCAGAGTACCTAACCTCCAAAACATATGAAATGTTGAAAATATGGATGATGAAATGCATGATGATGAGTCTCTAGATAGCCTACTTCTAAGTATATGAGTTTAGACACCTAGTGAATGGTTCCTTTGATAATATTGAACCCTATATTTCTTACAAAAATATGATCCTAGAGATGGAGGCATTTGAATATACATATGTTTGCCATTTGGGTGAGGGTGATGTCCCAAACCCTAAATGTATATGATGTGTGACCTCCATGATGAGCCTCATACTCAGGTTAGTGGTTTTATGTAAAGGAATCTAGTGGTTGACCTTGTTTTTTAAAGTTGGGAAGAAATTTTGTTATGGCTAGATGGGTGTGGTTAGCATGTCTTGTTGGACATATATAGGCCTTAGCTTGAGTGGCTTGATCTCATGGATCTCTTTGGTAGATACTAGTGAGATAATTACAAAACCTTGATGTCAATAATGATGTTGTTCCTTGAGATAATGCATGCTATGTGAAAACAATATCACTTAAGTTAAAACTTGATATGCACACATGTTAAGTCACTCTCATAAACTAGAAATAATATGAAACCATACCTTACATGAAATACGTAAGCTTGAAATCATGGAATTGAGATGATGATGCCTTGATATCTTAGCTTGAATAATTATGGGATATAAATGCTTAATGTTCAGACCAAAAATGAAAAGAAATGAACATAATTGACTAGAGTTGATGGAATTTTGGGGGAAAAATAAAACATGCATGGAATCTAGTCCAATGGTGAAGTATATGTTCAATGATAATCTTGATTGAAAGGATGGATAAGAAAAATGTTTGTTTGATAAATTGATAACATAGGTTGTGGTAACACACCTTGAGCTTGTATGAATACATGAGAAAAACCCTAATGTGGTAGGTATAAGAGTTATGAAACCCTAATGTCAAGATGGTGTCATAACATGATAAAAACACCAAGTAATATGCATATTTTTGGTAGAGGTACACCCTTGATGATGACAACCTAAGTATGCAACCCATAATGGTGGATGCATTAACACCTAGGTTTGGTTGCCTAAACATGATGAATGTGAACTTTGACCTTTAACTATGATCATGGATGCTTTTTGTGGAAAAAAAATCTTTTAAGGAGGGAAGGATGTGACAACCTAACTTCCTCTCTCTTTTATTATATTTTTTCTCCCTCTATGATGACTCATTTTACTTAATTTGATATCAATCTCATAATCTGGGTGTTGTGGTAACCCAATTTGATCACATCAATGACTAATTTCACAATATGTGACTTTAATATGAGAATTGAACTAAGAGTCATGCGTTAATACATCACCTTCTTGCCAAAAAATTTGGACCTCATCAATATGATATCCTGTTGTATTTCATGTTGTACAATTTTCAATTATGAATCCAACAACACAAAACTTCCTCAATTGGAGTTATAAATTACAAATTATGTCCTTGAACATCCTTTCATTATATTTGATTTAATTAGTTTTTATCCCTTTTTGGGCCCAATTGGGTGTGCATGACCCATTTGGTGCCATACCTCACTGGAAAAGTCAGTAATGCGTCGTGAGATATCCCGACCAATCATGTTCCCATAATTGTGTTGTAGTGGACTAGCCCATGATCCAATGGCAACTGAGTTATCTCCTATCTCAGTATAGTGCACACAGCATAGACAACCAGACCAAGCGGGGTGATCCATCTACACATCCTGCTTGTAGGAATTGAGAGCTGAGATCTGATTCTCTCTTCATCCCCTATTGTTTGAAACCTTTTCCCACGCTTCTTGTGCACCATGGATCATTCCCCAACTCCTCTCTAGCCGGCCGACACAACTGTGGAGTTTCTTGGGTCATCCTCGCCTCAGGCCTCCTCACCCCCTTTTATGCTAGCACCAACTTCTTAGAAGCAAGGGGAGGCATGCATCTACCTCATGAGCTATGTGCTCCCCTCTCATGTCTCTTGCTCTTCCCTAGCTGACCCGCCATTGCTACCAAAAGCATCTCATAGCAAGAGAACGAGAGCGGATAAGACAAGTAGCCTTCATTCTATCTTGGACCAGTCAAGGTAAGACTAGATCTAATGGCTCGCATGGGATGAGATTCCTCCACTCCCCCAAACCATTCTCTCTCTCTCACACACACACATGGTACTAGTCAAGACTCAAGAGACCATGTGGCCTCTAAATGTGTCCACCAACACACGCTTGGGAAGGAGGGGCATGACCTTGGGTCCAGACCACCAGATCAAACCACAAGGGCATGGATAGCTTGTATGATAAAGCATGGTAACCTCCCCACTTATCCACAGTTTATTTTTTAAATGTACAAAAATGATAACTCACTCATCCTAAGGTAAAATTAGGCAATATTAAATATCAAATTGTATAAAATAGGCATGGTTTGATGACCCGATGTCACATAGTGGTTTATTACCCTAAGTTTACACTCTTAATGTCTACATAGACAAAGTCTAGTGGACCTGAGAGTATGTCCCTGTTGCATATAGAGAACTTGAGCACAACAAGATCCGGCTGCCATATATTCAGCTTCAGTTGTAGAGAGGGCAACTATATTTTGTTTCTTGCTAAACCAAGATACTAAGTCTCTTCCTAACAAGAAATAACTACCACTAGTGCTCTTGCGATCAAGTCGACAACCAACATAGTCGGCATCAGTATAAGCTTTAAAATCCAAGGATTTTCCTTTAGGATACCATAAACCATAACATGTGGTGTCGGCTAAGTATCGGAAAATCCGTTTGATGGCTTGAAAGTGAGAATGCATAGGTTGTGATTGAAATTGAGCAAAAAGACCAACCGAAAATATGATGTCCGGTCTAGAAGCGGTTAAGTAAAGAAGACTACCAATCATGGCTCTATATAAGGAATCATCAATAGGTTCCCCACTTTCATCCTTATCAATTTTAGTGGAGGTAGCCATTGGAGTGGTAACATGTTTGCACTGGTCCATCCCAAAATGTTTTAAGAGTTCTTTGGTATACTTTTCTTGGCTTATGAAAATCCCAATAGGCGTTTGTTTAATTTGAAAACCAAGAAAGAAAGTTAGTTCACCCATGAGGCTCATTTCAAATTCTTGTTGCATAATATCACTGAATTGTGTGCACAATGATTCATTTGAAGCACCAAAGATAATGTCATCAAAATATATTTGAACAACTAGAAAATCAGATGTATATGTTTTGAAGAATAAAGTATAATCTGAATTTCCAATAGAAAAATCATTTTCAAATAAATAGTTCTTGAGCCTTTCATACCAATTTCTAGGTGCTTGTTTCAAACCATAAAGTGCCTTCTTAAGTTTGTATACATAGTCACCTTTTTTCGGTATTTCAAAACCTGGTGGTTGGGCAACATATACTTCTTCTTGAATTATCCCATTGAGAAATACACTTTTTACATCCATTTGAAAAAGTTTGATGTTTTTGTGTGCAACTATAGCTAGCAACATTCTAATTGCTTCAAGTCTTGCTACTGGTGCATATGTTTCATCAAAATCTATCCCTTCTTGTTGATTATATCCTTGTGCTACTATCCTAGCTTTATTTCTTACCACTTCTCCTACTTCATTTAATTTATTTCTAAAAACCCATTTAGTTCCAATAATGGTTTTATCTTGTGGTTTAGGAACTAAGTCCCATACGTCATTTTTAGTGAATTGGTTTAATTCTTCTTGCATTGCCATGATCCAATAGTCATCTTTGAGAGCTTCAGTTACCTTTTTAGGTTCAATTATAGAGACAAATGCCATATTTGCAACATCTTTAAAAGAAGAACGAGTTTTGACTTTATCATGTGGATTTCCAATGATTAATTCTTAAGGATGATCCTTAATGAGTCTAGGAATAGGTTGTGTTTCAACTTGGTGATCACTAGTAGTGTTTTTGTCATTATCATTAGGTATTGATAAATTTTCTAATTGATGAGTAAGATCAATTACTTCAAGGTTTTCAGATTGTGGCTCTTCATGAAAAGAGATGTGAATTGATTCCTCAACTTTTCTAGAAATAGTGTTGTAAACTCTAAATGCCTTGCTAGAAGTAGAATATCCCAAGAAAAAGGCTTTATGTGATTTAGAGTCAAACTTGTCTCTATCCTCTTTTGTGTTTAGAATGTAGCATGTTGATCCGAAAGTATGAAAATAGTCAACCCTAAGTTTCTTATTATATATGATTTCATATGGTGTTTTCTTCAAATAGGAATGAATAGTAACTCTATTTAACACATAGCAAGTTGTGTTTACCGCTTCAGCCCAAAATGTTTTAGATGTATTATGTTCGAGCATCATAGTCCTAGCCATTTCTTGTAGTGATCAATTTTTCCTTTCAACTATACCATTTTGTTGTGGAGTGCGTGGAGCAGAAAAATTGTGAATGTAACCTTGAGATGTGCAAAATTCTTCAAATAAATGGTTCTCAAATTCTCCACCATGATCACTCCTAATTGTACATATTTTGTTTTGTAATAGATTTTCAATCTTAGAACAAAATTTTATAAAAACTTGAATAGTTTCATCTTTATTTGCAAGGAAGTGTACCCATGTATATCTACTATAATCATCAACAATAACAAAACAATATCTTTTTCCACCAATAGATTGTGTCCGCATAGGTCCAAATAAATCCATATGAATGAATTCTAGGGATCTACAGGTGCTAAGTACATTTTTGGGTTTAAAAGAGGTTTTAGTTTGTTTACCCAAGGTACATGGTTCACAATTTTCAGTTTGATCAAAAGATAAATTAGGCAAACCACGAACAAGATCATATTTAACTAGCTTTTTAATAACATGTGAACTAGCATGACCCAATTTTCTATGCCATAGTTGTAGAGAATTTTCATGTGCAAGTAAGCATTTTCCAACTACATATTGCATAGAGTTAGGTCTAAGAATATAAATATTTCCAACTCTTTTTCCTTCATAAATAACATTTGTAGTATTTTCTATTAGTAACTTGCAGCAATTTTTGTTGAATAAAACATCATATCCACTATCACATAATTGATTAACACTTATTAGATTATGGTGCAAGCCATCAACAAGTAAAACATTCTTTATTTCAAGATTTGTACCAATATTACCTATTCCAACAATTTTACCTTTACCATTGTCTCCAAAAGTGACTGTTCCACTTTTCTTTTCCTCAAAAGTTTGAAATGCATCCTTGTTTCCGGTCATGTGTTTGGAACATCCATTGTCGACCACCCAATCCTGCATTAAAATGTAGGTTTTGGTACCCATGTGATGGTCCGTTATGGTTAGGTACATTTAATTTCAAACTGAACAAAGAAAGCTGATCAGAACTTCATTCGGTCGACAAAAGTTCGACCGACATGTGTCTCGGTCGACCAATTTGTCGATCGAGAAAGTTGTTGTTTTACATATTAAAACTAAATGAAATCAGAAGTCTATTCGGTCGACCATTTTTCGATCGATTTTTTATCTGATCGATCATTTCTCGACCGGAATGGTTGATGTATTACTAAGATTTTTTCTACAAGACTTTGGTTTGTCACAGGCTCTTGCTCGGCCAAAATGTTTCTCGACCGAGAGTATCTCGGTCGAACTATTTGTCGACCGAATATGTTTCTATTTCAGTAATTTATTTATATCATTTATGAAATTAACACAATGCATGCAACTATTTGTTTAGTTGAGATAGGGCATTATGATTTTCAAGAATAAGTATTAGATCATACCTCAACTAAATTACATTCAATTCTTCTAAGTTTGAGGTTTGGGAACCCAAACTAACTCAGAATCCTTCTTCTTATAAGGACATGAAAAAGAGTAATGTCCAAGACGTACACAAAAATGGCAAGAAATAGAGTCAATTTCATTTCTCTTTCTAGGGATTGTGTTCTTAGGTACAAACATAATCTTAGTCTTGGATGCTTTAGCTCTTTTGGGTTGATAGAGTTTTCTTTTTGGATCATATCCTAATCCTCTTGTTCCATTGTAACTAGAGGAAATTTTCAGAATATTATCAAGAATGTCATTTCCTTTTAAGCAATTTATTTCTCTTTGTAGCTTAGCAATCTCATCCATCTTTTTATTTATATCTGTTCTTGCTTGTTCTAAATCAGATAATAGAGAGTTTCTTTCTTTAACAACATTATCATAATCTAGATGGTTACATAGAATAGGTTGGGTCTGAAAATTATTTAGTTTAGCAAGAAAATCAACCTTTTCTTGAGAAAGAAGATCATGATTCGTTTCTAGAGTAAGTAACATTCTGTTACAATCATTTAAAGATGTTTTTAAAGACAAATTTTCAAGATCAATATTGTTCTTTTCAGAAGAGAGATCAAATCTAGCATATAATTCCTCATTTGTTTTGGTGACCTTCTTTAGTTTCTTTTTGTAGTCAACATATTTGTCATGAGTTTCTTGTAGACTAGCAATTAAATCTTCTTTAGGCAGATCAAGAAGGCTTACCTCTTGGGAATCTTCATCATCTTCTTTTGCAATGAGACATTCCACCTTCTCTTCTCCACTTTCACTCTCACTTGACTCATCCCATGTAGCTTTATAAGCTTTTTCTCCCTTCTTTTTGTGTGAGCTTTTCTTTCCTTTCTTTACTTTAGGGCATTCATTTTTTAGATGTCCTTTCTTTCCACATTCAAAACACCTAGGAGTGGAAGAATAAGAACTAGAAACTTTGTTAGATTTAAATCTTCTATATTTCTTACCATTGACAATTAAGGCTTCTTCTCCTTCTTCTTCACTTGTTTCATCACTTTCCAGCGTGATGATCTTTGAAGCTTTTAGAGCCACATCTTTCTTTCTTCCTTGTTGTAGTTCACGTTCTCATCATTCCTCTTCCTCCAAGGTTGCCTCATGTGCTTCTAAGTTGCCAATGAGTTGCTCCATCCTTAGTCGGGTGAGGTCATTTGCTTCTTCAATGGCCGTCACTTTGGGCTTGTACTTGGGAGGGAGAGATATAAGAATCTTTGACACCTGGTCCTCCTCACTAATTACTTTGCCTAAAGCATTTAATCCATTTACAATAGAAGAGAATTTTGCATACATTTCACTAATAGATTCATTTTGATCCATACTGAATTGTTCAAATTTCTGTTTAAGCATCCCGATTTTAGAATTCTTAACTTGCACAGTTCCTTCATATGTTATAGAAAGTCTATTCCATATTTCATAAGACGTTTCACAATTTGATATTCTATTAAATTCGTCAACGAATTTTGAACAATAAAGTATACTTACAGCCTTTGCATTCATTTGGGCAGACTTTACCGTATTAGCATCCCAAACTGCATATTCTGTTTGAGGAAGTTCATACGGAGTTGATACCATTCTCCATAAGTCCCAACTGATTCCTTGGAAGTAAAATTGCATCCTCCTCTTCCAGTAAGTGTAGTTAGTACCATCAAAAGCTGGAGGCCTAGCCACGAGTGTTCCTTCCAAGTTGAGGTTGTTGAGCAACCCATCACCCATTCTTCAAGACTCGATTAGAGCTCCTTGAAGCCTGCTCTGATACCAATTGAAAAATCACTAGAGGGGGGTGAATAGGGTTTTATGATTATTTTAAAGTAATTTAACTCAAAAAACCACAATTAAAATAATAAGAAGGAGACAAGGTGTTTAGAGTGGTTCCAACCTTAGCAAATACTAAGGCAGTCAATCCACTACCCGGTTTCTTACCCAACCGGGATTTTGAAAGTATAAAATTTTATTACCTCTCAAGGAATTTACATAAAATTACAATACTTTCTACACCCTTTGGACAGCCTTCACCTTGAAGTAGTTGCACCAACCTTGAAGCAGCCTTCTTGAAGTAACTACAAGCTCCCCTTTGAAGTAGCCTTCCTCTTGAAGTAGCTTCCTGTTGCAACAACCTTCTAGAAGTAGTCCAAAGACCTCCTTCTTCACCAAGAAGATCAAACCCTCTCCAATCCATAGACTCCAACCCTAGGAGTAGTAAGGAGAGTATAAGAAATAAGAAAGAACAAGAAAGGAAATGGAAATTACAATTACCACTTTGAAGCACAAGGCTTGATTTGCCTATATCAAGCGTATAGATCTCCTAACCAATGAATATTGAAGTGTAGGTTTAGTAGATAGTAGATGCTAGCCTATAGGACACGAATTTAGAGAAAGGGAATGAGTGGCCAATGCTAGTGTTGCTCAATTGCTCAAAATAGATTGCCAATTGCAAGTGTAAACTCAAGTATATCACAAGTGTATATAAGTGAGTTTAGGTGTCCTAAGGCATGTCCTATTTATAGGAATGACCAACAAGTTCTTAAAGACGTTCTAGACACTTTCTAGGGGGTTCCAAGTGCTTAACTAGCCATTAGGTGCACATTAGTTGCTTTAGCAACGGCTAGTTAATTAACTCTGAAAATTTCTGACAGAACACATCTCGGTCGAAGAATTGTCGACCGAGAGTTCTTCTCGGTCGAGGACTTGTCGACCGAGGGACTGTCTGGAGAAAGTGTATGCAACGTTCATCTCTAACTGCCAACTACCTTGTCTGCTGTGTCTAACGGCTACCTGGGTCTTTCTCGGTCGAGGACTTTGTCGACCGAGAGTCTCTCGTTCGAGAATATTGTCGACTGAGATTGACCTTGTTTCAATGTTTTAAACTAAGTACTAAGTTTGTGTAAGAGTGTGCATTTGTGACACTAATGTAGGGGATGACCTATCTAAGTATAGTGATTGGCTAGGAAAGATCTAACGCTTGATTTACATGATGTCTAAGTACTTGTACATTATATACTTGTACAAGTTTTACAATTGATTACAATCATGAAATAACAACAATTCAAGCATATAGATTTCCCAAATCTTTGTCATCCGCCTTATTCCTGTAATGCTCAAGTAGCACGTTAGATCGACAAGAATGAAATGTTTGTCATCATCAAAACAAAGGGATTATACTAATGTCCAATTTAGCCAATAGGTATCAGAACATCAAATGTTGATTTCATTATCTCAAACTAGGTCATGCATGTTCATAATGTTACAACATACAACATGGGTTCATCTAGAACCTAGGATGACACATCACACTAAAATTAAGGATCATAAGGTTAGGGTTGCATGATATTAGTAGAGAAAACATGAGCTTCAAGCAAGATACAGAAAAATAAATATCAACATAGGCATTTTGAGTCATGAACACAAAATATATATGTCATTCGACCATAAAAGACATCCAATTAGATGTGGTGTTATAAATACCATCAATCTATTGATTTGTAGTCATGATTTAGTATACATTACAAGATTAGAAATTGATTTATCAACATGTGCATTAGGATTAAGGAATTTAGTCACATTAGGGAACACAAATGATTCATAAGGATTTTAGGGATAAAAAACATGATAAGTTAATGATTTCAAGGCCTCATAAACATCTTGAGTAGCATTAGATCAAAATTTGTAAAAGGTTCAAGATTTGACATCGCTACTTCACTTAAATGCATAATAAGACATCTTAAGTATCACAAGGCCATTACTAACATTCAAGAAGTACAATGAGAAAACATAAGTTTATTAGAGGGTGTGATATAATGATCTAGAGAATGAATAGAGATTAGAAGCATAGTTGAAAGAGTCTTAACATAAAAGAAGTGATCTTTGTATATTGGTACATGTTGGGTCATTTAAACAACATTAGATCACCTAAGGGTAATGATATGGACAAAGTTTGAATCATGATGCATAAACATGTTTAGGTTACTAATGTAAGGCTAACATCAAAGTTTGAGGTATAAAAGATGAAGATCATGCACTCAATAGAATACAACATCTTAAAAAGACTTCAAACACATGCATTATGGGATATCAGGAGAGAAAGCATTGGAATTAGGTTCTGGTACCAAAACCATATTGAAGATCAAGACGGCCAAGATGGTATATTATATTGTATACTTTGGCCAAGGGGTTCAAGAGTTATGTATATTTGAATATTTTGATAAAGATGGGAGGGTGGAGAGTTACCATACCCATATTGCATCCAATCACATGGATGACCGTGATGGATCCAATGCCTCAGAGATGCATGCACACCTGATCCGCTTACACAACCACACAACCCAGCCCCAAAGGTCCATGTGGAATGGCACCTACGGCCTCCACTGGGTCGACCTACTGAAGGAGGGTGGGCCATTAGAGAGGTCGATTTTGATGCAAGCCAGACAAACTCGGGGGATCTGGCTCTTTGCCTATCTAGCACACCCGCCCATCCCGCTTGCATGCCAAGGCACTACAATTTGAAGCAACTCACTAGACGTGAAAACGCTGGTGGTTAGGATCACTCTTGCACCACTCCCGATGATAGGAGGTCGGTCGACTGTGACACACCCTCACAGATGCGTTGGGACAAAAATATGAGTCTGGGGAGGGGGCTAGGGAAAGGATATCACATGAGAAGCATGGAGGTGCCGTAGAGAAGGGGAGAGGAGAAGGAGGGTGAGGGAGCAAGCTAGGGTGTGTTAGAGGGGGCAAAATAAGGGGAAAACAGTTGGAATGAAGAAATAAGGAACTTTGGCTATTTAATCTATACTACTATAAAAAGAGTGAATAAATAAAACTAATTACCAAAGTGCCACTGACCAATCACATTACTATAAATTCAAAATTCTGTACTCTCCTTAATTCTCTCTCTTCTCTCTTTTTTCAAATATTTCTTTTACTTTTTGCCCTTAAAACATCTGATTCCCACCACCATTCTCGGCCCACCCTTTCCTTAAAAGGCTCTCATTGACCATGCCCACAAAACAATCTCCCGAACATACTACTCACGAATAACCGCCATTTTGCCGTGAAAAAAACTACTCACACCCACGTTATCCACGTTTCTCTCGTAGACTTCCTCTCTATTGTAACCTCCTATTGACTAAATCCTCTATTTACTTTCTGTATTTGACAGGTTTGATATATATATATTTTAATTACTTTCATCTAATGCAATACCCACTAGAAAATGGCCTACCCAATATCAACAGAGGTTGGTTACCACCAGGAAAAAAACATGAATGGCACATACAAACAACCATCTCATTCCACTTTCCTTTAGCGTCCCCTACTTATTCCTTCAACTTATCCTCCACCCCATAGCACATCCCTCATTGACGCTTGTCAAGCTTTATATTTTTGTGCTCATGTAAACGAAGGCTGAATCAAGTGAAGTTGTCGATGGACTATATCACACCAGGTTAACAACACTTCTAAATTCTTTACTTTCATTCACATATCTTTTTCCCACCTCTCACCTTTTCTCCTTTGCACTCTGTCTGTACTCAAAAAATCACGTGTCTTACTCAAGCTGGCATTACCACGTGTCTTACTCAAGTTGGCATTATAGATTGGAATTAAGTTCTCCTTTTATTGTCAAGTTGACACAATGAGTACCAGCCATGCCTTCATGTACATCTCCTTTTTTCTGCATATTTGTCCAATAAGGAAAGTTTCATGATGGAGTTAATGGTCATCACCGTTCACTAATTATATGCATATAATGTTCTTTGTATACTTTAATTTTCTCAAACCTTCTTTCTATAGTTTTGTGAAATCAACACTCACCACCATATGGTCTACGCCTACTAACGAATCTAAAATACTAGCAGAATAGGAAGTGAAAAAGTTGAAAAAGTTCAAACTGTAACAAAGAAAAGCACAAGGGAGACTATCAATGTCAAAATAACAAACTAAGATATGAAGAATGATGAAAGGTCTCATCCTGTGTATGTATATTTCTGAAGTCTACTTTTAATTTTCTTTTTTGCTTTATAATGATGACAATGTGTATTATTAAGATAAAATATTGTATTCCATGTATGTTGTTCATATTCCAGGTTACATTATCTTGTTGGTTGGATAAAACAGTTATGTGACCCAATGAGTGTAATGTGGGTGCTAGTTGGATAAAAGAGTTATGTGACCCAACGAGTGTAGTGCGGGTGTTGGTTGGATAAAAGAGTTTTGTGACCCAATGAGTGTAATGCGGGTGTTGGTTGGATAAAAGAGTTATGTGACCCAACGAGTGTAGTGCAGGTGTTGGTTGGATAAAAGAGTTATGTAATCCAATGAGTGTAGTGAGGGTGGTCAAACAGTAGGTCTTCTTTGGGGAATCACAACTGGAGTCATCTATAGCACAATTTATTTATCACTCTTGCGGTCATTTGAGCTCCCCATTGGAAATATAGGAAAATTAATGTCTCTTCTCACTAAAAAAGTTAAAGTATTATGTAGCTACATTTGAGGAGTTGATTGAGTGAATTGTTGGAAGGGCATTCATGTGTGACATTCATGTTAACCCAAAGAGGATTGAGATATTCATGTAATGATAACATATTACAGAAATGGTGTATGGTTTCTAGATAGTGACTCCATTCACTATAAAATATTTTCCCATCATTTTATCTTTGACTCATAAACAACAATTCATTTGTAATTTTATGTTATTTCTTAATTTATATTTTGCATTTTTGTTCTCTCTTTACCTTACACAGGCTTGGTGAGCATTCAATCATTTCTCATATCTACTTAAAGGAAGTATGTTTTGTTTGAGCATTCAATCAATGATAACTTCACATTTTCTATCAAGAATTTAATTTGTTCAAGTAACTACAACCATGTCATTTATTATTTATTCATGAAAAGTGCCAACACATTCCAACATTTGAAAATATTTGTCTATCATTAACTCCCTTTCCTCTAATGCTTTTTTCTCTATTCTTTCAAGTTTAATTTTATTAATTTATTTTTCTTTCTACTCTAAAATGTTATACATTTTGTTTATCTCTTCTCTCTCTTGTAAGCACACTTTTTTGAATTCCAGATTCATTTTCTCTGAAACCCCCTCTCTTTTGCTTCATTTCCATTTTCATTTGCCTTGTATGGTTTACTTTCCTCATATTTTCCAATAAAACTCAGTCAAACACCTATAATTTTGTATGACTATTCATATTCAAGCCCAAACAACTACCCATTATCTCGATAACTGTATCTCTTCTATATATTCAGTTTCAAATCACCCTTAAATCTGTCTATGGCTATCTCTATGACTCTTTCTAACGGTGGCTTTTTTTCTACCACATTAAAGTAAATGATGCATGGATTGTGGTTTCAATAGTACTGAAAACTGAAAAATTCTCATATCAAAATGACCTCTCTCTTGCCATCATTAACTACTCTTTCAATCTCTCTGTTCATTTACTTTTATCATATTTTTAGAAAAAATTTTGGGTCAACCTCCTTTAATTTTGTAAGGATTTTCATATTCAAACCCTACCCATTCTCTCCATATCTGCACTCCTTCATATCTTTCAGTTTCAAATCACCCTCAAATCTCTCCATGACTCTTTATAACAGTGACTTTTTTAAACTTTCAATAGTATACAAAACTCACAAAATCCCCTCCCAAAACTGTCTCTTTTTTGCCATCATTAACTACTACTACTACACTGTCTAAAAATTGTCTACATTCCTAATATTTTTACATTCCTTTATTTATTAATTTTTCCTCCACATTTTGATGCCAATTCAGTTGTCCAACACACGCACACACACCCACCATTTATGGTAGAAATAAATCTTATATATGATTTGATATTATTTCTCAGATATATAGAATAAATAATGGCAAAAGTGAACGACACACTAGACTTTTGAAGTGTATTTAATACTTTCTATTTGCCTACTTGGGTGTCTCTAAAGAAAAGTAATTGAGATGAGACAAAATATTCATGATGACCATCACTTGGTGAAAAAAGGGAACAAGGCCAACAAAAATTAGCGGAACAAGAACAGCAACAACTTAAGTTATCTACAATGATGCGATGGTAGAAGCTTGTTACAGAAGTTCATCCTTACATCTCTCAACTTGGTCATGAATTATTCTTCATTAGGGTGGTTGCATGGGACATCCTTTCCTTCACTTGACATTCAATATAATTCTTTTACATTGTCTACAAGTGAGTGTTTCATTTATGTGATGTTAAAGTTATTTTGTAGAAGCAACTAATGCTCCTTTTATCCTGATGGTTATACCTATTTTCTTGAACAACAAACCACAAGTTGTTAACACTGCTTAGACCTCTATTTTAATTAAGGCACGTGCGAACAATAAAAAATTGCCTACAAAGATGTGACTTTGAAGATTTTGAAGTTAGTGACTACACAAACAAGAATTCTATGGAAAGAAAGGCACAAAGTTTGCACCTTTTGTCTCTTCGTATTCTGTCTGATGGGGGGTTATATGTGAAGAGATGTCTGATATCATTGTAATTGTGTGTTTTTTGCTTGGATTTTAGATTTTTCTCCCTAAAGATAATTTGATATCTTTTATGTTAATAAATCTTATCTTAATCTAGCCTTATAAAACTAAAACACAAAAGCATTGGTTTATTTGTATGACCTTAATTTTAAAACATATTTGTTTCATATCAAATTTTTTGTTGTTATAGGTCTACACCGTTATTTTCTAACTTAAACCATCATTTTCATACCATTATTTGTTTTATTTATTTTTACACTTTTGAACCAACCATATTAAATTTTCTATGTAAAAAGAGGAAATTTTTTACGGCTTTCAATGATTTATCCTAGACGTTGGTGTGTTAATTTTGAAACTACAAATAATACTATATTAGAAATTGGAGCTGCATTGTTTCACGACAGTATCAAAGATTAGCTCAATATCATTTTCTTTAAAGTACACGATTATATTAAATTTTCAATGTAAAAAGAGGAAAAAATGTTTAAGGCTTCCAATGATTTATCCTACACGTTGGCATGTTAATTTTGAAACTACAAATAGTACTATATAGGAATTGAAGCTGCATTATTTCACGATAGTATCAAAGATTAGCTCAATATCATTTTCTTTAGAGTACAAAATTTAAAATTTTAAAGATTTTTTTTAGTTAGAAATAGACTTAGTCTCCCTCATCCCTAAAATAGGTGTTAGAGCCCAGATGACACAAGGGTTGTAAATATAATGCGCAACAGGAGGTATCAAACCCGGGTCCCCCCAGGGAGGACAAGCCAAACCGAACCATCTGCGCTACACTATCTGGGTAAATTTAAAGATTTAAAACATTCAATGTTCTATATAAGAAATACGACCAATGAAACATCATGCAGTCACTCATAGAAAACACAATAGCTCAACAACAATTACATTTTCATTGATTAGAACTTAAAAATTATGTAGGTCCATCTATGAATGACAGAGCTTCCATCATAGAGGGGCCAAGTTCTAAAAAATTCACTTGATACATATTACATATAGAATTTCAAATAACATAAATATTTTCATAAGACTTAAAATTTATCTTGAAAATAATCCCACTTGTTCATTTTGATAATTATTTTCTTAGAGAAGTTAATATCAAAATATTTTGAAATTGTAGTTCTAGAAAGTTCTAAATTCTCTTATGCTTAATTAGAAAATACAATATGGTTTTATATTACATTAGAGTTTATATATATAAATAGTAAAAATGTAAAATACTAAGAAGTTATTATTGTTTGTAATGTTTATAATGAGTTTACACATGAATAAATTTCATTTAATATATATCCAACTTATTCAAGCATGCATGTGGATGGCACATGTGTGTTTACTAGTTGCCCAAAAGGGGGAAAGGAAGAGTGTGATTGGGTGAAGCAAAAAGGGAGTAGGTGGCTCTGATGCCATTTGCACTGGCCCTAGTAGAAGGTAGGAGAACATGTGGTGGTTGTCAGATTTGGGGAGGTAGATCCGTTGGGCACCCATTTAAGGGTCGTGGATGATCCAGACTAAAAAATGTGATTGGTTAAAGGTGCACAATGCAAATTGTTGACATGGATGAGCATACCACATCCCTTAATTGGGCCACAACCTAAAAGTCGACCCAAATATGATAAAAATATTCATTAAATCAATTAATTCAAGTGAGTTTTGAACAATTTCGAAAGGTCATAACTTGGGCTATAATGGTGTTGAGGCAATTTTTGCGTCGTTGGATTTGCAATTGAAATATCCAAAACATGAAATATATTACAGTTCAATAAAATCACACTTGTAAGGTTTAAACAATCCTGCAATATGGTCCACAACTTAAAGTGTGAAACTTCAATCAAATATGCAAATTTATGTCACACTTCGTAAAATGAATCCTAGATGTGACCAACTTTCAGTACTACAACATGCAAAATAAAAAATTGATACCCATTGAGTACAAGGGTCATGGGAAGAGAGAGAATGATTACATAAGATGAGAGAGAATGGTCAAGTTATCACATCATCCCCACTTGAAAAGAAATTTGTCTCCAAAACTAAATCAACCCATCAATCAAGATCGGCATTTCATATTCCATGTCAAAATCATCAAGGCCTTCCATTAAAGTATCATCATCATTTCCAATATCCATCTCATTTCAATATCAATCAATCGAGCATCAAGCTCAAAACATAGTCACATTGATCATCAAATTGGGAAGATCATCACATGATTTACAAGTTTTGTAGAGATTGTCCTATAGATCCCAAATTTGGAAGGAGCATATTTTAGGTCTAACAAATAGAGCTCTTTGAATCAAGAATAAAGCATGACTTTCATTCCCAACATTTAGGGTTCTAGATTCTATGTTAGCCTAGGTGTAGTTATACATCCATGATTGAGATTTCATTATTTCATCAATTCGAGACAAATATCAAATTCTAATATGATGATTTCATATTCAAGGTCAACGGAGGTCCCACCCTAGACTACATGAGAGTTAAGCCCTAATTCATAAATTGAGCAAATCTATATAATCATCATTTCAAATCGTTTGAGATTTGGGAGCATGAAAGTCATCAATAACATATCGAGGGTGATCTCAACATCCACCTAGGGTGACCGTAGGAATCAAATAAATATCTAGACCAATAATCATGAGTAAAATTTTCATATATCAATATTTAGAGTCAAATTTTGGACATCAAAATCATAGGTCCAAACATTTTGAAGCTAGTGTTTAATTTTTTACCTAGACCATAGGTGTGATAATCCATCCATATATAATAATTGAGCAACATTAGAGAAATATTGAAGAAACATTTTGAGATATCAACATTGAGTTTATTATGATGGTATTCAAGTTTGATAAATGATCTAGACCTAGGACATTCTAGGAACTAAAAAAATCTAAAATCAACATCATCATATTTCAAGATCATCATTAAATCAAGATTTTAAGATTAAGTACTAATATTATCATAAATTTGACTTATTAGATACTTAAGTCAAAAAATCTTAATCGGGTGGAAGGGGTTTCCTTTCCAAACTCTAAATAATAAACAAGATGAAAATTTTAAGGGAATCATAATTTACCTAGGTTAGCAGAGTCATAAGAAACTAACACTCTAATCTGGCACACTAGTCATCATTAGTCATGAATCATCAACCATACCAAAATAGGGGAGTATTAATTATTAAATCATATTTTAGAAGGTCGTGAGATTAAATATCAAGATCATTATAGGACAACCATGTCTCAAGATTTTGCAAGATCGATGTCATATCTCATTCCCTTTCTTTCATGATCAAGGTAAGGGTAAATTTGGAAATCAAGAAGTCAAATTGGGGACTCAGAGTTAGAGCATCATAGGGAAAATTTGAGTTCCATGCCCACCATTAAATTGAGATTACAAAGAGGCATAGAAATCAATAGGGAAATGCCTCTTGTATCAAAGTCTTTCATATGAGTGTGAGAGTCCAAAATATAGTCATTTCATGGTATGATTATGTCACATATCAACATAGGGGAATAGTTGATTAGTCATTCTTGAGGTTTAGTAAACAATATAGAAGCATAGACTTAATCAAATATAGACCTACCATGTGGTATAAGGTGTAAATCCTCCTTATCTCATCATATCAAGATTATTATCATTTAACTCAAAGATAGAAAACATGTAGTATAGATTTATTGAAATTGAATTGACATGATCTGAAGGGTCATACACGAGTAACTAATGGAAAGAGTACTTTTCAGTAGTCATAATAAAGTTTCAAATTAATCTCAGATCATGGTATCATCATTTTACTCAATTTTTCACATTTTAGTTTTCCAACATACATAAGCTACCCAAAATTGAGCATTCATGTGATTAATTGTCATGAGAGATATCACTTGAGGAGATCAAAAACTAACTAATTATAGTGGGTGGCTTATGGTAGTCCTTAAGGAATATATGAAATGCTAGATGACTCTCTAAGATATGTGGAATTAGGTTATTAAACATGCATAGAGGATAGGTGATTTCTCTAATACCATTTGCCACATTCATTTATTAGCCTAAGTCCACACTCCCAATGGCTACAAGACCAAAGGTGAGTGGACCTAGGCATCCATACATAGAATGGATCACATAAAAATGCATGAAAAACCCCACAACCAACAAGATAGATAACTAAGGTATGAAAAACACGTCATAACAAAATATTGCTAAAATAGTACCCAACACAAGATCTTAGTCCCATATTTCAACCCACATGAATTCCACTTACATGTCATTATATATCATTAGAGTAAGATCACAAAATTATCATATAAGAGAAGAAGAAAGGATCATAGCAAGATTCATAGTGTACCTACTACCTAAAATCATAAAATAGGTACACATCAACACTATTGTGTTGAGTACACAATAAAAGACATAAATTCATATGTTTAAGAGAGCATAGATGCTTGGAAAAACTTAATATAATAGCAAGAAAGTAAACAACAATAAATAATTTCTTATTAATAAGCTTGTCTAAACCACCCATGTATCATTCTATCCTAGTGTAATCTGATCTGGCCACAATGGTTAGGTGTTACGTCTTAACAGAGGGTAAGATAACCCAATCAACATTCAACATGCGCACAAATCTATTTTAGCTTCCAAGTACTTGAACCCATACCTCTTTGTCACGTTATTTTTTGAAACAAGGAGAGCACCACTGAATTGTTCATGTTGACTTGGATTTCATCTTTTACATCCATCATAATTGAGAGTGGCAGGTTGCATATTCACTGGTTGTTTGGATTGGTCATCTAAATCCTACTTAATGTTGTTATGTTGATTATTCCATCTAGATTGTTACCACCCTTGCTAAACTAAAATTTCTATCTTGGGTGTTTAAACTAAATTCATGGTTAAAAAGCTTAAATGAATCATTAAAGTTGGATTGGTTTCATTCCTTTTGACATTTCATTTGATGGTTGCATGTACTTGACACTTTATTCATTTATATTTCTATGTTCTTTTTGCTTGAGGGAAAGCAATGGTTCAATCTTACGGGGATTTGATGTGCACATTTTATATATACTTTTCACCCACTTTTACACACACTTTAAATCCAAATTGTATCTCTTTTTGCCTCTAAACATACTTAATTCCCACCTTTTAAGCTATTTTACTCATCTCATGTTTGTGATCATAGGTACATAATTATGAAGAGAAAATGGGGCAAATCCAACCAAAATCCAACCCTAGTTTGGGTCCCCAACAATTTTCATACTTGATGGAGTTCTTCTTGAAGAATTTGAAGAGGACATGATGTGTGTTAATTACCACACACCGTTCAAGTTTATAAATGATCACATTCCTCCCTGAAGAGCTTGGATACAGTGTGTCTCTACTCCGACACGGCATGTCAGTCCATTCAAATGCTACATTCAGAAGCTCTGCCAAAATACATGGCGTGTGTTTATTAAGACAAGCCATGTTCAACCTGATCAGCCTCGAATTAGGACTTCACCAACTCTTAGCTACACATCGTGTCTCTCAGACCACATGTCATATCCTCCTCAAGAAAAACAATTTGCACATTAGTTACACATGGCGACATGCCGTGTTGTTCTCAAACACGATGTGTCCCGGTTGATTTCTATAGTTTTGAAAAGAATTAACTGTCCCTCATTTCAAATACAAAAACTCGCTTATGGGATGGTTATATCTATTCATTTGAAACACTATTTGACTAGAGAACATTCCAAAGAAAAAGGAGGGCAATTTTGGAGAGGAAGAGGTGGTTACTTGGGAGAGAACCCCCATTCTTCTCCATTCTTTTTCAAGAATTGCAGTAGGAGACTATCCACCTCGTTTAGACCTCTTAGGAGAGAAGTTTGTTGGAGAATAAACATCAGCTCGGGTGGAATTTTTTCTCCTAGTCAAAGTTCTACCTAGTTCTTTTTCATTCCTTGGATTTCCTTTGTTCTTTTCTTCTCTAGTCATGTTGAACTCTAAAATTTGTAGCATGTACTTGTGTTTCATCACCATGGATGATTAGTTTCCTTTTCTTGGGCATGTGAGAGTAACTCCTACATCATTGTTCATGTGAACTCAAATTTCTAAACTTATGCTAGTTGATTTGCTATTACAAGATATTCTATGGTGTTTTTAAGCTTGTATGCACTATTGGCCATCTTGCTTACATGTTTTATGCTTCTTTATATGATTTGGGAGGATGTGTAGAGAAGTAGGGAGTAGATATCTTGGCAATGTATCCTTGACCACATGAGTGGAAGGAATTGCATTGAGGATCCAAGGTTGTAGTTTGAATCTTTATACAAGTACGAGAGTACTACGTGGATATTAGAATTGCCTCATATCACATGGAGGTGAATGAGGACAACAACCTCCTTGCATGTTAAATAGCATGTTAATTTGCATGGTTATATGTGAGTAGTGATGTGGAAGTGAAATCCCATAACCAAGATCCTTAAAATCTGATCTATATCTCACTTTAAGCAATTAGTGTTTCATGTTTCTTAGATTTGCAAAATAGTTTAACTACAAACCAAACCAATCTTAGTAAATTGATTTGGATTGTTGAACATTAACACACTTGCGACTAGTTGTTCCTTGCTCCTTGGATGATCTAAAAAATACTATAGGCACTTGAATAATTGAGGGGTAGTTCTCAAGTTATAAATATTAAACATGCACATTTAAGCTAACACTATGGTACATCAAAAATCAGTCATGGCCCTATCCCTGATAGGCACACCTAAACTACATTAATGAAATAACAAATATTTAACATATTTGATCCATGCCCTACCCTGAGAAGCCACCAACTATCTAAGAAAATCTACCATGAATGGGTTCTTTTGGCTAATCATTATTTCATTTTGATCTGGTCTTGAATCACAACCTTAAATCAGACCATCATTATTGGGATCAGACAAGCTTATCTCTTAAGTCTATTCTATGATCTTAAACTACATACCTTTTGGGTCTAGACCTAGACCTTAAATGTACTTCCTTCTTTTTGTTCTAGACCCAGACCTTTAATGGGATAGTGTTTTTTGGTTCTAGAACCCAACCTCAAACATTATTTCCTCTTTTCTTTTATGTGGTCCTAGACCTTGACAAGAATTTCTTACCTTGGGTTTGAACTAGGACATTAAATGGAGTTGTTGGGTCAGTGACTTGGTATGAGCATTGGGTTGCGACATACCAAGTTTGGTAGGCCCACTCCCAGACACATTGTTAAGTAGGTAGTGGCTAGGTTTTGGTCTGGAAATTTTTAAAAATATCAACCCATACTCAATCTATGTAATAGTGTAGGGTTTTGAGTCAGATTTAAGATGGCCTGGATATTGTTCTAAAATAAAGATTTATTCAAAGATCTACCTAGAAACAAAAAATTATTCGGTTTTTGGAAATGTGTACCATCATGTGCACGCAACCTATATCCATCTTTAGTAACTTACGCACTTAGGAATTGTTAACCTAATAATGATGACTTAAATACTATTTTCAAGTTCAAGTATGTTTGAAAATCACAATCATGTCCTATTTATTAGATAGAATTATCATTAATGAAATTCTTGTAACATAACATTTATTAGAAAATCAAATTTTATTTAGACAGATGTCTATAAGTGTCTAAGTGAGATTATTTTTTAAGTAGTATAAATTTGATCTATAAGGTTAAATTATGTTGCATTTATTGCAAACATGTTTAATATTAGAAGGGTGCATATAACTTATATGTAATCTAAACATATTTTTAAGAAAGAAAAAGTAAATTTAAAGTTTGTAGTCAAATGCATTTTGCAAAAGATGCATATTATATAAAAATAGTTATATATACATGCATATGTAATGAATATGGGTGTTTGGGTTTTTAGTTATGGGTTAACATCAACCCTAACACGGTGCTTTTATAGCAATGTGGGTCAAAATTGCAAGCCAGGCATGTCCATTCAATTATATGGATCAAGTACATACAGGGTTATGTAGGTTGGTACATGGGTCGAATAGGTATAGATTGTATGATTCTCATCCCTAGTATGGACCATAACCTTTAAGTGGATACACATTTTTTCTAGTCTATGGCCTTAAATTGGATATCATGTCCTTATTGGTTTGTACCAGATGCTTTAGCAAGATTGCATATGTTAAGTTTGGACCACTTCCTTAATTAGATACCCGTCTGGTCTAACCATGACCTTAAATTTGATTTATTATCTTTTATGGTTATGAACCTTACCTTAAATTGGAACACTAGTATGGTTCTTACCATACCTTATTTTATTCATTTTTGGATCATCCAAGTAGTAAACTGATTCAGTCCAACTCAATGAGATTTTAATCTAATTTTCCATTCTATCTCTATGATGTATTAAACTTATTGATTGTCAAAATTATTGAACATTGTAGTGATATACCTCTCATGCATTTGATCAAACAAACAAACCTTTTATATTGTATAAATTATCAAGATTTTAAACTGACTCTATCTAGGTCACTAGTACATTAAACTAGTTTGTTTTAGATATCTTTGAGACAAAAATTGTGTTTACCACATTTCATAGAATATGTACAAGTTTCTTGATTGACCTAATGCACTTAGTGATCTATTACAAATTTGCAAAGAGTGATTTCTATCTAAATCATGCACCTCATAAAAAATCCACTTTTTCATCAATACTCATTGTAACATCCTAGTATTTGAGTGCTCAAATATAATGATCTTATCATGGTGGTTAGAATACCCATATCACCGAGATTCCCCTCCTTATTAGTTATCCCATCAATATGTACTTTATGATTTAGCATGCTTGGCCCATAGCAATACTAGGATGGGTAACTCATCGAGAATTTGATAATTGGTTGTGTGTAAGTGAGGGCAAAGTGCACATCTAAGGCGAGTAGTGGCTAGTGGATCCAATCATCATTCTTGAAATTCTAATAGAGAATCAGGCAATGGACTCCCAACATTACATGTGTTCTCATGAAAATGTCCCTTGACGAGTCTCACCTTTGGCCTTTCAAAACAAAACATGTAAGTCATACCTGGATCAAGCATGTGGTTCTCACAAATACCTTGAGCCTTATAATCAGAAGGGGAAATTGTTGCCTCAAGAAATGATCATGATGGAATCATCTCTCTAGCCAATGATGTGTTATTGTCCCATATTTCCACAATTTTTCAATACTTTTTCACCCATTTAACCCTTATGTGTACTCATTTTCTGCTTTTAGGCATTCACAAAGAAAATGTATCCTTTTAATGGTTTAAATCACAATATGGACTTTGATTTTTCTCCCTATGGGTCGTTCTCAATAACTTCTCCAATCCTATTTTGAAATGGTTGTTGCATTTATCTCTTAAAAATGATTATCATTATGCTTAAAGTAAAGGAATATCTGATCATAAATTGATATCCAATTTCACTTGAATTCAATGATGACTTTATTCCTAAACCAGATAAAAAGGAAGTGCTTGTTCCTCAAGTTTTCACTTATGTTCTCCCTTTTCTTTTTTCAACTCAAACTCAATTACTAAAGATATAATCTCACATTCAAAAGGGAATTTAGGATATGATATCAATTTGAAACCATCCAAATTTAGAAAATTCAGATAATAACATGGATTCACTATCTAGGAGACTCTTGTGACTGATTCATGTGATGCTCTAGGAGTGTCATGTGGCATAATCACACATTCTTCTGTGGGCATCTTCTCTCCTAACAGTCCAATCTGTGAGCCTATTTAATCATGTTATAAGTCTATATTAGTCTGAGAAAGTTGTACTAGAAGTAAAACTCTTTTTCCTTAGCTTAGCAACCCCTGAATATTTGATATACCTATATATAGCCCCACACTGATTGCTAAACCACACTTCTTTTGACTCTTTTGAATTTAAATATATGTCTACCTTTATATATCATAATTTAACCCTTTTATTTCTAGTAGGATCCTTCCTATATAATAAACTTTTCACCACTTGGAGAGGTTGTGTAATAGTGAGGAGGAACAAGTATCCTCTAGGTGTAGTAGATTATTATGATGTCATATTTATTTGATAGATCTAGATAATTATTTAATATGCTTAAACTAATCTAACTTGACTTTAGATTTCAATATTAAAGAGCTAGTTAATATTATTGTTCTAAGGGGTGGTTTGGGTGTTGATTTTGTGAATCCGGGTAGTGGGGCTGCCTGCACATGTGAATTTCTAGTGTATCTGAAGCATGCAGTGGCCATAACCGCTACTAGATGTATTCAGACATCTGAAAAAGAAGAAAAAGAGAGATGACAGAGATGAGATCCAGATAGTATTTAGTCCTGCCAATTTTAGTGGGATGAGAAAAGTCCACATTTTGTGCTCTACTTAGTACTATGTGGTACTTCAAAGTTATGAATCACAAATAATATGTTCTTAGTTTATATGGAAACTACAGGGATTCTAGATGAACTCATCCAAACTCGACCTAATTGTTTATATCACTACTTATTCATAATCTAACCATCAAGCTTCTATTGTTAGTATTTGTATATCTTGCTTTCAGGATCATATCATTTTCTTATCAAATGATATAAATATGTTGACCTGACTATGCACACATAATTTCTAAATAAAAACATATTATTTTGTCTTTAATGATTATTAGATATTGCTTCCATGATCGTATCATATGCTTATATGGTAGATCTTAACATGCTACCATAAATTACTCATTGATTTCTCTTGATTAGACATCAATCAATCATGTATGTTTACTTAATCTCATCTCATATTTCCATGAATATTTCTCATATATACATGATTGATATTTATTTAATTTGCATGAACTATCTTGTGAACTTGATTATGTTGATATTTTTTTGAAATATCTTGTCTTGGTCCTCACCATTTAAACAACCAATTTTAGTTCATTTAGTTTGGCTTTCCTATTTCACCAATTTTCTCTCATTAATCCTACAATAGCACATCTCAACCCTTTCATTGAGGATTCTCTACTATAGGATATCTTGAGGTGGTTGGGATCCTTAATCCACTAGAGTCCTTAGGTGATGTGGAAATTTTCCTGATCATCTTAAGATCCAAAATCTCATAAACATATAAAAATTGTTATTGCTTTGTTTTCTTTTAACCAAAAACCCTTTAAACAGAACTAAACCTCTTTACAAACTTGATTTTAAAGAGTGCAAAAATGATTTTTTCAGAATGGCACGGGGTTGCCTAATACCTTTCCCATCCTTATTAGGATTTCCTTACCTGGTCTCTTTTCCATACTTTCCTCTTGTATCCATCCTTATGATGAGTTTTTTTTGTCTTTTCACATATTCACACTAACATAAATGTCGATATTTGATTTTTCTTGTTTTTTGACACGATTTTACCGTGCGTCGAACGCAAGTGCATGCGTCAATGTAATATAGGCCTTTGTGAGGCCCGAGTCAAACTCAGGCACACTGAATTATCGGAGACTACTACTAACTACTCGCAATCAGCTAGACCGATTAAAAGGTTGGAAGTTATTGTAAAATTAAAAGAAAATGAAATAAAACAAAATAAAGCAATCGATTAAAGGTTTAGTTTAATCAGTTCAAGTGGAGATCTATAGGATTGTGGTTTCACCGTGGGTTATAATTGTATGAATTTCTATATAGCAACTCAGATTTATCTCTCTTTCCGGGTAGTGGCCTGTAGTCAGAATTGCCCACTGTCGTGGTACAATTCACTACCTATGTCTAGGTCGGTTCCACCATCGTAGTAACCTATACCCTAAACTAGATGCATTAGAATCGACCTCTGGGTATTCACCATTAATCTTACATCACCTTGTTCAAGGGATTTGTTAATTAATGTGACATTCGTCTCTTTTCAACCATTAATCCTTCTTTCAAAGTAATTAAGGGTATTAGATTATTATTATGCTGATCAAGCATAACAATATAATTGAGAAAACGAATTCATACCACAGATTTAAGAGATTAATGATAAATTACTATATAAAAATGTCATACAATGCTTCCCCGGGCTACTCCCAGTCCTAAAGATAAAGGGGATTAGCCCCGCATGTTCATCTCAGATCAAAACATGGTAGAGAAAAGGGAAAACATGGAGAAAAATGTGATTGAGTGGTGAAACCCCTGAATGGAGAATATCCAAGCGGTCCTTGGCATAGAACACGCGATCTCCAGCCTTTCGGCTGTGGAAAACATCTTCTTCGGCGTCCAGAACGTCTGGGGCATGCTTCTGGGCTCCGTTCTTCTCTCCACACCTTCTCGGGACGTGTGCAGCGGCTAATGATGTGATCCCTTGCTCTTGGCCGTCGTCATTAGGTATAATCACCGAGTTAGGTTGCAAAAATATCGTAGCCGTCGGATTTAGATCGATCTGAAGCAAACTTGTATCTGACGGTGTCGATACCATCGAAGCGATTTGATGGTATCGACCCTGCACGGTATCGGCTGGTCTTCTTTTCTTTTCTTTTTCGCAACTGATACTGACTCGATACCATCGACGAAGGTCGATGGTATCGACTCTCTTAGGCGTCGCTTTTTGTCCTTTTCCGTCGCTGAATCTTATGGGGTCAATAGTATCGACTCCGGAGTCGATAGTATCGACTCGCTTCTTGCCAGCAACCTGATGGTAAATCGATACCATCGACTCTCATGTCGATAGTATCGACTCTGTAATGCTCCTTGTGGCTGGCAACCTGTGGTCTTGTCGATGGTATCGACCACTATCGATGGTATCGACAGCAGCAGATATTCATTTTTCCTGAAATTTCAACATAGAACCACGTAAGTCGAAATAAAACATATTATTGTAATCATTTATGATCAAAATACTGAAATAAGGGAGATTTGACACTGAGAAGTATCATAGACCAAAGTAAATGAATTATGCAATATTAACCACCAAAATGACCAAAAATCGCATAAAATACAAGTAAAATGTGTCTATAAATGCGACTCAAAATCATCACATCAAACTCCCCTAAGCTTGAACATTACTCTCCCTCGAGCAACTAAACCTTAGAATAGAATTGTGAACGTCAACTAAAGAACAGATCATCACAACAAACATCACCCTATGATCCCCACCTGACATTCACATTCCGGTCCTTACTAACCACAAAATGATAATTACCCTAAAGGCGACAATAATCATTCATAAAAGATATCTACCTCAAAATCAATGAACACTATCACATAAGGCAGTTAACATAATAGAATTCGCCGGTTCCGACTCTGTGCATCTTGTGATCTCCTATTCTGCGTTGCTCGCCCTAACTACCATCTACATGGAAGCAGCTTTCCTGATATTCATGTGTGAGGAGAAAATCATGATGGTGTACCAATTCAAGCAACGGGTGCATGAAATGGGTGGCTCATAGAAGAAATGGAAGCATTATACGGTTTCAACATGCATAAAGCAAACATGTCCTAAATGACGCATGTGTAAGTGTAAATGCCCTAATGCCTACATTTGGGTGGAATTATGCATGTACTATCATTCCGTCTCAAGGTGAGATGAAATATCTAAAAGAACAACATCATGTTCTTATTCTTCTTAATATGTAGTGAAAAGCATGTTCCTTTCTACCTCTCATTCCTATTTACTTCTCAATTCTTTTTTCTCTTTTTCTTCTTTTTTTTCTTTTTTTTCAATTTTTCAATTTTTTAAGCCCTTATATCCATAAATGACAATAAATTATTTGTCAGGCTCATTATTTTTTAACTCAAATGTTTGAAGCATTCAGAAGGTATGGAACAAATAAATCACCCTTAATGTTTCAGAAGCAATAAGATACATGATGTAGTTCTATATGCATAAAAATATGAATGCAGCTACAAAATGATAGTCATGCATCTAAATGACATGCACCTAAGGAAAATAACTAATCTAATTTTTATTTTTTTATGCAAAATATGTGAAAACAGTTGCAATGCAAGTCCTATCTACATGAGATGCAATCGAAGAGGTTAAAATCGTAATGTACTTCCAGTTCTTAAGGTGGATTGTGAAAACAATGGGGTGGAAAGATCACAAGACTAAATGATTGAACCTTCATAAATTATTATGTGTCCCCCTTATTGACCTGTGTAGAAATCAAGAGGTTTCTCTCTCTTACTTCAAATTAAAGTCTCATTATCATTTGGTCAGTTTAGGCTCAAACAACCAATTCCTTCCACTTTTCATGAACCATAGGAATATACAGTTATGATTTTCTATTTTAAAGTTGACAACCCCAATCATTTTCTTAAGTTATGTGCTCAAAGTTGAACAACACAAGCTTACAAAGCACTAAAAATTTTCAGATTTTCCCTAATTCCCATGTACACGCAACGAGATGACACATGACTTAAGACATCCATGAATACACTAGGTAGAATGTGGATCCTACAAACAAATTAAAAACTGCAAGAAATAAATGACAAGAGACAAAACAATAAAAACTAAAAACTAAAGGATAGAGCTGTTCCAACTCCCCCCTAAGCTTGAAATCGACTATGGCCTCATAGTAAAAAACAACCTTAAAAGGTGGAACAGTGATACCGATCATTCCTCAGGAGAAGGCGGGTACGACGGGGTCGTGGGGTCCCAAGACGGATATTGTCCCTGAAAGCTCGGATCATACTGGGGCATGGGCGGAGGTTGTGGATACCTCCCAAAGTAATTCTGGCTCCAATAATGATCATAGAAAGGCTGATGCTGCATCTCCATCCTATGCAACCTGTCGTGGATGTTCTGTTGGTTGTCGAGGAGGAGGCGCTCATTTTCAAAAATGGCCCTCTGATTATCTAGCAATCGGTTCGTTGTATCCTGAATATCGGCATATGAAGCTGTGTGTTGCTGCTACGTCTGATGAATATCCTGCAGCATGGCATACATTCCTTGCATTGAGTAAACATCCTCGCTTTGCTACGAGGGCTGTGGAGGTGGAGGTTGGTAAGAAGAAGATGCACCTGGATGCATGCGAGGACGCTTCCTAAGTGCCACTCGTATGCAAAGAGGAGTGAAGGCCTCCTCTTCCTCTTTAACCTCATCACCGTCATTGTCGTTGTCGTCGTTGCCACTGTCTTCATCCGAACTCTCAATGGCGATCACAGGCCATCGAAAATGTTGAGCGCCCTCGATGTGGAAGACAGGGTTGGGGAGCGAACACTCCTGATAAGCGTGATTAACATGGCAGTGGGCATATGCCAATCCATCACGCAGCAGGATGAGGTTGGAGCGGTGAAGGTGCTGCAAATTGACCTTGCTTCTGTTGGAGAGAGGAGTCAACTGAGAGAAATTCAACCCAAGATAGTGGGCCAACGGTGTGATGAGCCCTCCAAAATGAATTGGAGCCTTCCGTGTGCTCCTCTTTACAGCCAACACGCGCTGCAAGAAAAATGCTCCCTAGTTACACTCTTGCCTCTTCAGTAGCTTATGCAGGAAAAACAGGTTTGTCTCTTGAAACTTGCTAAGAGATAGGTCACCACGAGCAAAGAGTGTGGTGTACAACATGCGGTGAAGAATCCACACGAAAGGATGCTCGAAATCCGCCACCTCCGCATTGTGGTAGCTCACAGATTTGCCCGGCGGCACAATCACTAGCTCGGCGAAGATAGCATCATAATCAGGTCGGTTGTCTGGCCTCCGGTACTGCTCTCACCCATGATTCTAGTTATAGATAGAGTTGAACTGTTGGAGGGTGAGAGTGTAATCATTATTGTACAGCCGGAAGGAAACACAACCTTTGATCCATTCACGGTCAGTGGCGATGATGTCGTTTGGCACGACGCATATATCCAGCGATGCTATGAATTCTGCGACTAGCTCCTTATATGTCGGCCATTCATTGAAGAA
Organism: Alisma plantago-aquatica; assembly: GCA_963693085.1. Classification (NCBI taxonomy): domain Eukaryota; kingdom Viridiplantae; phylum Streptophyta; class Magnoliopsida; order Alismatales; family Alismataceae; genus Alisma; species Alisma plantago-aquatica. The sequence goes on from OY856409.1 coordinate 1,956,812,194, forward strand.
TGGCTGGCCATCAGTGTGGAGTTCCATCTCATCGGGCCTCCTTCCCGTATGCCTTGCTTGTCCCTTAAGCACGTAGGCCAGATTAGCCTCGAACCCCAGGTTGTGGATCATCTCCCGGTCAACATAGCGGGGCGGCTCAATCTTGCGCTTCATCAGTTCCTCGTAGACCTTCTTGATTTCCGTGGAAGGATGGACAATCCGCGGATGTGGAATGGATGCAGTCGGTGGAGGAACAAACACCGGGATCTCCATCGGTGTCGCGCGTGAAGAAGATGCACCAACGGTGTGCACCATTTTCGAAGAAGAAGAAGGATTAGAAGATGGAGCTCAGAGAAGGTCGGAGAATATTATCTCCGCTCGATGAAGGCTTGGTGAAGAACACCCACCGTGGATGCTCATAGCCGGGCTCCGATTGCTCACAAAGATGCTCGACACAAGTGGAGAAGGTTTCCTCTGAAGGTGTGATGTCATATGATGACAGTCCATCTCTTATATAATTGTGGTCGGCGTTGCTGTATGCACATCGATACTATCGACGCAAGTCAATGGTATTGACTCTTGTAGCACAATCCGTCTGCCACTGGTATCGACGGTCATTGATGGCTTGATGTGGGGGCCTGGATCGATGATGTGTCGATGGTATCGACCCGTCCCACAGATCGACTTTCCTGATGCAGCGGTCGTCGTTAATCTCCTCTCGCAGATCGGTGATGTGTCGCGTCGATACTATCGACACGAGTCGATAGTATCGACTTCTGGTTAGGGCAACACCCTCGCGAGGCTCGGCCGCCACCTTCTGCCTGTAACTTGGTCGATACCATCGACAGGCCCGTCGATGGTATTGACTTCACTGAGACAATTTCGTCTGAAAATCTTCAGAGATCTCGATGGTATCGACATGCTTGTCGATACTATCGACCTCGACTTTGCGATCAATCTGTTGGTGTGTCGATACTATCAATGAGGTCGTCGATAGTATTGATGCAGGGTGATTTCTGCAGCCACCAACATGTACCCATCTCGATACCATCGACACAAGTGTCGATGGTATCGACCCTGCCTCAATCCTACACATTACAAAAACGATCACGGTACCTTTTTTACACTAAAAACAAAGTCAAATCAAACAAAGTATGAATGTGAAAGAAACTAAACTAAACTACCGATGGCTAGGTTGCCTCCCAACAAGCGCCCTTATTTAACGTCTTAGGCTAGACGACATAAAGCTCGTCATGCATCCGGAAGCGCAATGAGTTTGACCTCATTCACTTTCCTTGTGTAATCTTCACCAAAGTATAATTTCAACCGTTGTCCATTGACCAGGAATGTTGTCTCGCCATAACGCACCATGATTGCACCACGTGGCCTGACTTCCTCTACGGTGAACGGTCCACTCCATCAAGATTTCAATTTCCCGGGATGCAGTTTCAGCCTGGAGTTGAACAAGAGTACACGATCTCCTTTCTTGAAGACTCGCATCTGAATATGGTGATCATGAATCAGCTTTGTTCTCTCCTTGTAGATCTGTGAGCTTTCATATGCATTCATCCTTAGCTCGTCAAGTTCATTGAGCTCAAGCAACCTTTTCTTTCCCACTTTGTCATAGCTCAAATTTAACTTCCTTAGCGCCCAGTGCGCTTTATGTTCCAATTCCACTGGAAAATGGCAGACCCGACCATAAGCCAACCTAAAAGGCATAGTGCCTATAGGTGTCTTAAACGCCGTCCTGTACACCCACAAAGCATATGGTAGCAGGGTGCTCCAATTCTTTCTTGTGGAAGCCACAGTGCGCTCTAAGATTTTTTTAATCTCCCTATTGGAGACATCTACTTGCCCCTATGTTTGGGGGTGGTACGGGGTACCAATGTTGTGCTTTACCCCGTAATTGCTCAATAGTGCTGCAAACTTTTGATTCCGGAAATGCGTACCTCCATCACTAATGATCATTCTTGGTACACCAAACCAACAGAAAATATATTCTTTGACAAACCTGCACACTACAGCGGCATCATTAGTCCTTGTGGGTATTGCCTCTACCCACTTCGACACATAATCAATAGCTAAAAGAATGTATAAGTTAGAATTTGAGGACACAAAGGGACCCATAAAATCTATACCCCAAAAATCGAACACCTCAACCTCTTGAAATACATTGAGGGGCATCTCCTGTCTTTTTGAAATGTTACCTGCCCTCTGGCAAGAATCACATTGCCGCACAAAATCATAAGCATCCCTGAACAAAGTAGGCCAGTACAGGCCACTTTCAAGTACTTTAGCTGCAGTTCGAGAACTAGCATGGTGGCCACCCGTCGATAGTGTATGGCAATGATGAAGAACACTTTCGTATTCCACCTCCGGTACACACCTGTGAAAGACACCATCCCTACACTGCTTCAACAGAATAGGGTCATCCCAGAAATAATAACGCAAAGAATGGAAAAATTTCTTCTTCTCTTGGTATGTCCAATCATCCGAGATAATTTTGCAGGCAAGATAATTGACAATATAATAAAACCAAGGATCTTTCGATTTCACGAATAAGAGTTGTTCATCAGGAAATGTCTCAGTAATGGGTATGTGCACATCCTTTTCATACACCCTTTCCAACCTAGACAAATGGTCTGCGACCACATTTTCAATGCCCGCCTTATCTTTGATTTCAATATCAAATTCTTATAAAAGCAAGATCCACCTAATTATTCTAGGCTTGGCATCCTTTTTCTCCATCAAATACTTAACGGCGGCATGGTCCGTCCATACCACGACTTTTGATCCAACAAGATACTGCTGAAATTTTTTGAAAGCAAAAACAACGACGAGAAGTTCTTTTTCGGTTGTCGTATTATTCAATTGAGCGTCATTCAAGGTTTTGGATGCATAGAAAATCACAGCGGGTTTATTGTCCACATGTTGTCCCAAAACAGCCCCAACTGTGAAATCGGACGCGTCACACATTAATTCAAACGGCTTAGTCCAGTCCGGTGTTTGCACAGCCGGTGCGGAAATCAATTTTTCTTTAAGCACGGTTAACGCATGTAAACACTTGTCATTAAAATCAAAAACAACATCCTTTTCCAACAACTCAGATAATGGTTTGGTGATTTTAGAGAAATCTTTTATGAAGCGGCGATAAAAATTGGCGTGACCTAGAAAACTCCGAACCCCTTTAACCGAATTCGGTGGGGGCAACTTGGAAATAACTTCAATCTTTACTGGGTCTACCTCCAACCCTTTGCTAGACACTTTATGTCCAACACAATCCCTTCTCTTACCATCATGTGGCATTTCTCCCAGTTGAGGACCAAATGTGTGTCCTCACACCGTTGTAAAACCTTGTCCAAATTGTATAAACACTCGTCAAAAGACGCACCATAGATGGAGAAATCGTCCATAAAAACCTCCAAATAGTGTTCAACCATATCAGAAAAGATGGCAAGCATGTAACGCTGAAAGGTTGCCGGTGCATTACACAACCCAAATGGCATACGACGGTATGCAAATGTTCCGTAAGGACAAGTGAAGGTGGACTTCTCTTGGTCCTTAGGATCAATCAAAATCTGATTGTACCCCGAATAACCATCAAGAAAACAAAAATGTGATCGGCCGGCTAAACGCTCTAAAATCTGATCAATGAATGGAAGAGGGAAATGATCCTTAAGCATAGCAGCATTCAATCGGCGGTAGTCTATACATATCCGCCACCCGGTTACCAAACGGGTCGTGTCAAGTTCATTTAACAAATTATTTGTGACAGTAATTCCCCCCTTTTTAGGGACTACCTGTGTAGGACTCACCCACGTCGAGTCAGATATAGCATAGATGATACCTACAGAAAGGAGCTTGATCACCTCCTTCTTGACGACCTCCATCATGCTAGGATTTAGTCGACATTGTGGTTGAATCACCGGCTTGACTCCCTCCTCGAGCCGAATCTTGTGCTGGCACAATGTAGGGAAGATCCCCTTGATGTCTGCAACCGACCACCCAAATGCACCTCGGTGGTTCTTCAATACAAGCAGCAGCTGGTCTTCCTCCTCGGCACTCAGATATGCTGAAATAATCACAGGAAGCTTCTCTTCCTCAGCTAGAAATGTGTACTTCAAGTGCGGTGGCAATGGCTTCAATTCCAAATCTGGCGGGCTGATTAAGGATGACTAAAGTGGTGGTGGGAGTTCGCCAAGGTCTTCATAGTACCTAGCATAAAAGCATGGAAGTACCTGAAGCATCTTGGCACACTCTTGTAGTGACTTGCTTCTCATCCAATCATGTGTTATATTGACCAAGCAGGCTTCAAGTGGTAATTCTGGATATGCATTGAAAACCGAACTCGCTATGGCCTCATCTTCAGTAGAGGGCGGAATGTCCTCCTCTTCGTCATTAGGAAAACCTACAGCTTTGCTAAGGGACACAACCTTGGTCTGCTCCATGATGTCAATAGCCAATGTCCCTTTCTCCACCTTAGTCATTACATGAGCCATATCTAAAAATGGCTTGCCTAGACAAAGTGAGATATTGTGATCAAAATGCTTTGCCATGCAGCATTGCTCCTTAGCTTTAGATGACGTGGTGCTGGAAGGCATGACCATCTCAAACTGATCATCGGCGATACCCAAGGTCAAACGACCTCTCCCCATCTCAAGTATCATGTCAGATGTAGCTTGGAAGGGTCGTCTAAGTAGTAATTCATTGCCTTGTTCATCTTGCATCTCCATTACAACAAAGTCTGTTGGAAACACAAATCGATCTACTTTCACCAATACATCTTCACAAATACCATAAGGCTTCACCACTGAATTGTCTGCCAGCTGTATTGTCATATTGCTCGGCCTTGATTCTTTCAATCCCAATTTCTTGAATGTAGAGAGAGGCATCAAGTTTATACTTGCCCCAGAATCACACAATGCTTCTCCAAATTTCACCTTACCAATATAACATGAAATATTGAAGCAGCCCGGATCCTGCCTCTTAGGTGGCAATGTGCCCATGATGAAGGCACTCACCTCCTCCTTGAGAACTACTACCTCAGTTTCAGGGATCTTCCTCTTCTTAGTAATGATGTCTTTCAAAAACTTGTCATAAGAGAGGATTTTCTCTATTGCCTCTAATAGTGGGATGTTGACAGATAGCTTTCTGAAACTGTCCAGAAACTTCTTAAACTGTGCGTCCACTTTCTTTGCTTTCACACTATTCGGATATGGGACCGAGACAGCCTGTGCCCTTTGATGCGGCGACACATATGGTGTCCTTCTCTGTGTCTCCTCCTCAACTACAATGGGATTTACTGTGACATCATCTGCTATGTCCTCCACCGGCTCTTCGACTGAAATTGGCACTTCCTCAGTGGCCTCACCTTCGTTTTCTGACTGGTTATTGTTTGGTTCATCGGCCCTGGGGTTTAAAATTTTCTTGCCACTCCTTAGAAAGATTGCCTTCGCCTGTTGGTTTCCTCCTGGAACGTTTGTGTTACCCGGAAAACCCTGTTGCGCTGGCTTCTTCAGATTGGCAATCTCCGCTGCCATTTGTGCCATCGACGTCTCTATTGTCCTCATCTGAGCCCCATGGCTCTGCAATGTCTGTCCAAACTGATTCATAAATTCCCCCTGTTGCTTGATCTGCTGACCAAAAGTGTTCATAAGTTCTTGGTTCTGCTTTATCACTTGGTTAAGCAACTTTGTGCTCTTATCCTCCGCCACCGGCTAGGGTTTTGCATCGGGGTCCTGCAAAAAGTTATTCGGATCCTTCCATGAGAATTTCTTGTCCTTCCTCCATGAGTAATCGTTATTTCTATACCCCTACTGCTGGCGCATTAATTTGACTTGAGCTTCATCCTCAGATTCAGTATCTTCTTTTGCTAGCAGTTTCATGGCTAGAAGGTCCATCTTCTCATTCAGCTCTTTGATGGCCTTCGACTCTCCCACAACTCGCACGTGCTCAATGACATCTCTATCGCCCCAGGATTGCTTTTTGGCCATGTTTTTCATAATTTTCCAACACCTCGTGTCTGTGTTGTTCAAAAAGAACCCTGAACCGGCGGAATCGAGGTTACTTCTATCATGCTTGGAGAGAGAAAAATAGAAGATTTTAACCTGTGTCTCCTTGTCAAGCCCATGATGCGAGCACCTCCTAAGCATGATCTGAAACCTTTCCCAGGTCTCAGAGTAGTTCTCTCCTGCCTTCTGGGTGAAATTGTGGATTTTCCTAATCATGTCATTAGTCTTCTCGGGCAGAAAGAACATTTCAAAGAATACCTCCACCATGTGGTTCCATGATTTCACATATTCATCGTCAAGATTGTGCAACCATTCTCGTGCATTTCCTGCCAGAGAACTCAGGAACAGCTTCAGGTAGAGCGTCTCCTGTGGAAACCTATCAATTTTAATCATGTCACAATTCTCCACGAATTGGCTTATATGAGTGACTGGGTCTTCGTTCTTTAGCCCATGGAACACATTTGACTTCACCAAGTTGATTAATGCAAGATCAATCTTGTAGGTCAGAATATTGATCACTTGCTTCTTAATTGGCCCTTTTGACGCAGATGAAGAAGAAGCCTTGATCTTCTCCCATATCATCTATTCCTCTGCCATTTCTTCTTGTTCGGATTCTGAATCTGTTTCTTCCAAGTGGTCTTGATTGTAATCCTCCTCATCGTCAGGTCCCGGCAGTGGAACCTCTGGTGCCTGTTGCGTGTAGTCGGTGCTACGCGTCTGCACCATGCACAGTACCTGCAAAATGGTAATTTGAGTTTAGTACCGTGCTAGGCGACTATAAAATGTGAAAGATAAGCTATGGATTTCAAGAGTGAAAATAAAATAATAAAATAAAAATGTGGCCTAGAGTGGCCGCTTGCAGCACTTATAGTGCCGACAATCGCCGTGTCCCTGGCAACGGTGCCAAAAACTTGACACGATTTTACCGTGTGTCGAACGCAAGTGCACGCGTCAATGTAATATAGGCCTTTGTGAGGCCTGAGTTGAACTCATGGACACTGAATTATCGGAGACTACTACTAACTACTCGCAATCAGCTAGACCGGTTAAAAGGTTAGAAGTTATTGTAAAATTAAAAGAAAATGAAATAAAACAAAACAAAGCAATCGATTAAAGGTTTAGTTTAATTAATTCTAGTGGAGATCTTTAGGATTGCGGTTTCACCGCGGGTTATCATTGTATGAATTTCTATATAGCAACTCAGATTTATCTCTCTTTCCGGGTAGTGGCCTGTAGTCAGAATTGCCCACTGTCGTGGTACAATTCACTACCTATGTCTAGGTCAGTTCCACCGTCGTAGTAACCTCTACCCTAAACTAGATGCATTAGAATCGACCTCTGGGTATCCACCATTAATCTTACATCACCTTGTTCAAGGGATTTGTTAATTAATGTGACATTCGTCTCTTTTCAAACATTAATCCTTCATTCAAAGTAATTAAGGGCATTCGATTATTATTATGGTGATCAAGCATAATAATATAATTGAGAAAACAAATCCATACCACATATTTAAGAGATTAATGATAAATTACTATATAAAAATGTCATACAATGCTTCCCCGGGCTACTCCCGGTCCTAAAGATAAAGGGGATTAGCCCTGCATGTTCATCTCAGAGCAAAACATGGTAGAGAAAAGGGGAAACATGGAGAAAAATGTGATTGAGTGGTGAAACCCCTGAATGGAGAAGATCCAAGCGGTCCTTGGCATAGAACATGTGATCTCCGGCCTTTCGGCTGTGGAAAATGTCTTCTTTGGCGTTCGGAATGTCTGGGGCGTGCTTCTAGGCTCCGTTCTTCTCTCCACACCTTCTCGGGACATGTGCAGCGGCTAATGACGTGATCCCTTGCTCTTGGCCGCCGTCATTAGGTATAATCACTGAGTTAGGTTGCAAAAATATCGTAGCCGTCAGATTTAGATCGATCTGAAGCAAACTTGTATCTGACGGTGTCGATACCATCGACGCGAGTCGATGGTATCGACCCTGCACGGTATCGGCTGGTCTTCTTTTCTTTTCTTTGTCACAACTGATACTGACTCGATACCATCGATGAAGGTCGATGGTATCGACTCTCTTAGGCGTCACTTTTTGTCCTTTTCCGTCGCTAAATCTTCTGGGGTCGATAGTATCGACTCCAGAGTTGATAGTATCGACTCGCTTCTCGCCAGCAACCTGATGGTAAATCGATACCATCGACTCTCCTGTCGATAGTATCGACTCTGTAATGCTCCTTGTGGCTGGAAACCTATGGTCTTGTCGATGGTATCGACCACTGTCGATGGTATCGATAGTAGCAGATATTCGTTTTTCCTGAAATTTCAACACAGAACCACGTAAGTCGAAATAAAACATATTATTGTAATCATTTATGATCAAAATACTGAAATAAGGGAGATTTCACACTGAGAAGGATCATAGACCAAAGTAAATGAATTATGCAATATTAACCACCAAAATGACCAACAAACGCATAAAACACAAGTAAAATATGTCTATAAATGTGACTCAAAATCATCGCATCATTTTCCTTAAAAAATATGGTGATGGTTTTTCTTATCTTTTATTTATTTTACCTTTTCCTAGTCCTATGCCAACTATGTTGGAATGGATGTTTTTGTATGGATATAACAACCTCCATCATAGTAGTTGTCATGAACAAATGACAATCTAGTAACATGTGTAGCTACTAGGGCTGGAAAATAAAACTAAACTTGACTGTAATATAGAGTCAAGTTTAATTAAACTACCTAATATAATTGGTTTATACAGATAATATGTTTATCAAACAAATATTACATCGCATGCTCACAATTTGGATGGATAATTATCCATATAATTTAAACTTAGTCGACCACATATAAAACTAGTGGTGTATATGCGTTTTAAGATGGATATGATCTTACATAGATGCATTATTATAAAAATGTACATACTAACTAACATTACAATAGATATACATATAAATTTAAGGAAACAATTGTAAAATAAAATATTACAAATTGAGTGACAGACCAAGTTTACACCAATCAATTTAATCGTTCCATCAAAATAAAAGTTACTTATTGAAATCCAACTAAAATCAAATGAGATATGCCCCCACCCACTTATTCTGTCAATACTGGAAAAGTATAGGCCATCAAGTCATACATAATAGGCACATCAAAGTGCTCTAGCACCAAATATTGATTAGTAGTGGCTTTATACAAAAATTGACCATAATTTTTTCAGTTACTACAAATTTAATATGGATCTTACCAATGCTTGTATGAAATGAAGTCAAATCCAAAGACTATATCTAAATAAATACAAGATCCTCATCTTAGTAGATGGGCACAAATTTTTCCATTTAAAAATGAATCACACAACATTCTTATCTTATAAGTGTGGAGTATGATTCTAACAAAGTTAGGATGTTACATCCTTGAAATTTGTAAATTTCAAGTCTAAATGAATTATGGTACAAATAATAAGGGAGTGGTTTGAGGGATCTTGGTTGATAATTCCAAACCCTAGAATTATATTAAATGATCAATTTAAGTAAATAATGTGCTTTTGAACATATGTGTTATAAGGCTAATATAAGGTGCAATGATTATCAAAGCCTTAAATTGGTAATCAGGAATGTAATTAAGCCCATGGCACTTTGGAAGGCCCAAGATGTGATTCATGGGCCTTGGGACTCATTCCAGTCATTTGGGCTAATTAGGGTTATAAATGAAAACTTGGGATATAAAGTTGGAAATTGAGTATTTCGTGCACATGAAAAATGATCATGATGATTTTTATATGATAGATAATCCATATACATGATTATATATGAAAATCCAAGATAATATGTGGCTTAGATAATTAATTAAAGGATTATCCACATTTTTCTTGGAATCTAAATAATGGAACTATATGTAAGTTTACTAAAGGAAATAGGAAACATGGTTTAAAGGAAAGGAGAAGTTTGGTATATAAAAGGTACCCCAATGAACCCCGATTATGGAGTATGATTGGAAAAGGATTTAATAAGTTTCCATGTGGGGAGGATATTTAGTTTAAAGGATATATCGAGGAGAGAGGAAAGGATGTAGGAAAGTTTCTATATATGTGGGTTTCCATGGTACATAGGGTTTCACGATCAACCCTTCTGCCTTGCGACCAAGAAGGGATAGACCAGGGTTGCCTCCATCTCTACTCCTCTCTTCATATTTTACTTTCTTTTTCGTAACCCTAGAATCCCTACTGGAAAGGTGTATAAAAAGAGGTACCCCTAGAGCATGGAAGGGGATATGAGACCCTTATTGATGATGAGATGAAGAGAAGGGAAAGAGACAAATCTCAGTCAGGTCCAAGGACCTGCTCTACTCAGCACCCTGCCAAGGCTACATGGGAAGAGGCACCTTGCCTTGATGATGGTTCATTGGTGCTCGACGTAGGACAAACACAACTGACATGTTCTTTTTCACTGACCGCACAACAGACCCCAAATAGTCCTCACTGTGGTGCTTCCTTCCCCCACTCCTCTATACCACCTCTATCCACAAAAGGGAAAGACTCATGCATCCCACGCCCAGGGTTGTGCAGCCGACTAGTGAGCTGTTGCTAGGGCGGCGACACTTGTTGGATAGGCCAACGGAAGCCATCAGGGTGAGGCAGGGTGGTGGCTAGCAGAAGACATAGGAGGGATGAGAAGACCATTCTTGTGCCTTGAAGGGGGAGGGAGTAGCAGTCGTGAGTGCTCCTAGAGAGGAGGGTAGTGAACGGTGGAGTTGAGGGCATCGTCAAGATATGATGCGTTGAGAGGAGATGTTGCATGGGGCAAAGACGCTACGTCAGACGGAGACACTGCGTCGTGTGGGGATGCTCTGTCGAGGACATGGCGTCATAGATGTTGCGTCGATGTAGAGTCATAGACATTGCATTGCAGGCATTGTGTGCAGAAGTTGGGTCAGAGATGTTGCGTCAGTGTGGATAAGTAATAAGGTATGTTATGCTGACAAGGTGTTACATGATTGGTCCAAAACAATTAATCTTGCAAATAATGTAGTTAATTAATGGCAGATTGGATGGTAATGAACCTATATATGAAATTGATCAGAAAAATGAGTAGAAGCTGAATAAAATATAATCAGAGCCTAAATATGCTTCATGTTCTAAAAGTGTACACAATACATGTCTTTATGTGATTAATAGAAAGGAAAACCTAGATTCCTTTAATATGATGTTTAATTGAGTAGATTTGTTTATGTTGAGTTAATACCTGATCTTGTCATGCATAATGAAGAAATCCTTGAAGATGATGAATAATTGATGTTTCTAGATTGATAATCATGCACATGTATATTTAGGGTTTTGAAACCAATGCAAGTATCTTGGTATGATCTTAATGTTGATAATATGATCTAGGTATCACGAATAACCTAATGTGCTCAAGATGATGATTAGGGTTTCACCTAATATGCATAACTAGAGTTTGTAATCTTAGATATCATGACATGATGGAATTAGGGTTTGTGACCCTTATCCCTAGTCCAAACATGAGACAACCCTAAACCCTAGTTTAGGATCGGATCTAGATCTGATTGATATAATGTGAATACATGGTGACACATATGTAGTATGCATGTTTCAGATAATGTTGATTGAATGCTTTATTGCTTGGATGTTTGTATGCACTCTTAAAGTACATGAGTTATTCTGCATGGTTCTGCAATGGCATAAGGTACGTGGTTACACTTATGAATACATATATCGATTTATGAGTTTGCTGAGGTTTCTCAATGAGATTGAATGAATGATAACTAGTTCCTTGTTTATTTACTTCATGCAAATTATAAAGTCCCTACGGGTATCATGAAAGGTAAATAATGATATTATGAACCCTAGGTTAGACTAATCTTAAGGGTAATACACATGAGTCCAAGGTTGGACAGTGATTACACCTGAGATAGTAGACCAAAGGTGGGTTAGAATATGAAAGCAATTTATATCCTTACGTACAAATTAAAAGGTTGAATATATGTATACTTGTGTTTATTGGATGAACCCACATACCAATATAGAACTCTACTGACCGCTTATTTGTTTGTTGGCATTTTAGGTACTTGTTATACTTGATTCATGGATATGAGGTTACAGATGAAAGATGTTGAAGATACTAAAACTAAATAAGAAGATTTAGAGATAGTAGTTTTCCTGGTTACATGTATAAGGTAGTTCCTTCTAAAATTTATGTAACTCCTTAGAGGAGCTTTCTAAGCAAACATGTTAATATTTGTTCATTAATGAAAATTATTTACTATTCTATATTATTTGTTGAATCTGATCCTAAAATTTATGAGTAATGATCTGCGACTTTAAGGTCTTTTGGAGACTTAAAAGTGCGGGTTCTTACATTTGGTATCAGAACATAGATTCATCAATTTATACTTAATAGTTTATGATTTCAAATCATCCTTAGAAATATAAGAGAAAAATTATTAAGGCATAATGTATCTTCTAGGTTGCTCATCTCACTTTTCGTCCACTTCTCATCTCTTTGCTTAATAAGCCTTGAAAATAAATTGTTAATTAGAGAAGTAAATGTGAAAAGATGTAACATGTATTGTAGGTCCCTTTTGTGAGGGTAAACACTAGAAAGATACTAGTATGGGTAAGCCCTTTCATAGAGGAAGGACTTGGTTTGGGATAACCCATTAGGGTATCAAAAATCGAGTAGGTCAAAGGACATGGAAACTCTAAGAGGTAGAGTATAGTCCCTAACCCTAACGCTAAAACCTTAATATTAAATAATGAGGGTGGCATGATGACATGGAACACCACCCATATGAAACTTGGAATCAGGAATAAGAAAGATAAAAGATGGGTTTAGGTGACCCAGTCTCCCATGCATGCGTGCATGAGGAGCATGTCTATTATGTAAGAGGTCTTGAGGAATATAATAACCCAATAGTTATATATATATATATATATGAAACTCTGAATATAACTTTCTCAAACCCCTCATGTTGTCTCTAGAAGTTTATGGTGATGGCCAAGCCCCTAGAGGGGAAGGTTGATGTAGGAACCAAGCCCCTGGAGGGGAAGGTGGCCCAAATTCACTGAATGGACAGAACCCATGAGGGGGTATCCCAGAGGTTGAGCAAACATGGGTTGAGAAGTTATAATGATAATAATTTATGCATAAAAAATATGAAACCTTTAGAGTTAGTGTTCCAACCGGGTATGGGTCAACCCAAGAGTGGGAAGATGAACATTGAGGGAGGCAAAACCCTGGATCTTGGGGTCAGGTTGTAGCTAGAGAACCTAACTCCCTCCTAAGAGCTAAGAAGGCACCCTAGGGAAGGGCATTCCCTTAAAAGGTAAGTTGAGTAAACATATTTAATTATTGAGGTAACCATAATTTCCACCTAGAGGGGTGAAGAGTTAAAGATATAAAGATGAAAGAACCTACATTCTTTGAACCCAAGTATGCCATCTCTGAGTGACACAAGTGGTCAAGCCCAAGATTGGGAAGACCAGTATGGCACCAAGCCCAGGAAGGGAAGGTGGCATGAGTTTATAGTGTGGACGACCAAGCCCAGGAAGGGAAGGTCATGAAATGGCCATGCCTAGGATTGGGAAGACCAGTATGGCACCAATCCCAGGAAGAGAAGGTGGCCCAAGTCCACAATGTAGATGTTTAGGATCAAGCCCATGGAGGGGGAGATCATAGAAGGTCAAGCCCATGGAGGGGAAGGCTGAAGTAGGCACCAATCCCAAAAAGGGAAGGTGGCTCGAGCCCCATGATGGGACTATACTACATAATGTGTACTAAAAAAAGAGAGAGATGAAGGCAATCCAGGTTAAAGAATTATATGAGAGAATAATGTGCTTAAAAGATGTGACATCTCAAAGAAACCCTTGGGAAGGGTAGAGTCCTAATGCAATCCTAGGGTCAAGTAGGGTGTATACATAGGACCGATGAGGTTAGGAGTTGATTGTGCTATGAATGCACATGACCATGTGGTCAGGAGGTAACATCTAGGTTTAACCAAGGTCCATGACTCAGGAGATTTTCTACCTTTTTGATGATCATGGGACCTAATGGGTGAATGTGAGAGGCAGTCCCTCGATGCAAAAGGATGAGATCACTCTAAAAGTATCGATACCCCTAGAGACCTCAAGGAAATGTCTAAGGCTCATAATACATGAGGTGCAAATATAAAAGATATAATGAAGTCATGAAAACTTGAGAGAAGTTGTGCCCTAACTTAAGAGTAAGAAAAGGGACACTTGACTTCATGAAATATAAGAATATTATGGAAATAAAAACAAGTATGTTTAGAGTCATATCGAGTATGATTCAACTTAAAATTTAAAATAGAAAGATAATATATAGATATACCATCTCTTCTCTTGGAATGGAATGAACTTTGCACTTCAGGCTGTAGTCAAATGCTTATTTCATCTCATCATGAGTGAGAGAGATCAAGAGGACACACATTATGGTTAAAATTGAGATATGAGAATGAATACCTTAAGTTGAGGTTAATGACATGATCTAGGGTTAGAGGTGTCACCTCACCCTTATGTGAAAATAATGAATAATAGGTTGGAAACCTAGGTGAAAAGAGAAATCACCAAGTGAAATTGAAATCACAAAATGAGAATGAAATCATCAAGGGATGATAAGGTGTGAATACTAAAGATTTGAATATACTTGAATTCAAATCCAGGTGCCAATCTTAGTAATAAGACGAGAATTGGTATATTAATGGAAGTTGTTAAAGTCATCTTAGTAGGATGCTAACCCTAAGTTTTGAAAATACTATGAGTTATCATTCACCTAGGCTTAGTAGGCCTGAATTTTGAGGACAAGATTCCTTTTAAGGAGGGGTGAATGTTACATCCTTGAAATTCATAAATTTCAAGTCTAAATGAATTATGGTACAAATAACAAGGGAGAGGATTGAGGGATCTTGGTTGATAATTCCAAACCCTAGAATCATATTAAATAATCAATTTAAGTAAATAATGTGCTTTTGAACATATGTGTTCATATAAGGCTAATATAAGGTGCAATGATTATTAAAGCCTTAAATTGGTAATCATGAATGTAATTAAGCCCATGGCACCTTTAGAAGGCACAAGATGTGATTCATGGGCCTTAGGGACTCGTTCCAGCCCGTTTGGGCTAATTAGGGTTATAAATGAGACCCTGGGATATAAAGTTAGAAAATGAATATTTTGTGCACATGAAAAATGATCATGATGATTTTTATATAATATATAATCCAAATAATGGAACAATATGTATGTTTCCTAAAGGAAATAGGAAACATGGTTTTAAGAAAAGGAGAAGTTTGGTATATAAAAGGTAACCCAATGAACCCCGACTATGAAGTATGATTGGAAAAGGATTTAATGAGATTGCATGTGGGGAGGATATTTGGTTTAAAGGATATATTGAGGAGAGAGGAAAGGATGTAGGGAAGTTTCTATATATGTGGGTTTCTATGGTATGTAGGGTTTTATGATCAACCCTTCTGCCTTGCGACCGAGAAGGGACAAACTGGGGTTTCCACCATCTCTCCTCCTCTCTTCCTATTTTACTCTCTTTTTTGTAACCCTAGAATCCCTGCTAGAAAGGTGTATAAAATGAGGGACCCCTAGAGCATGGAAGGGGATATGAGACCCTTGTTGATGACGAGATGAAGGGAAGGGAAACAGACAACTCTCGATTGGGGTCAAGGACCTACTCTACTCAGCACCCTGCCAAGGCGCAATGGGCAGAGGCAACTTTCCTTGATGATGGTTCGTTGCTGCTCAACATAGGACAAACACAACTGACATGTTCTCCTTCACTGACCGCACAACAGACCCCAAATAGTCCTTGTTGTGGTGCTTCCTTCCCCCACTCCTCTATACCACCTCGACTCCATAAAGGGGAAAGACTCGTGCATCCCACACCTATAGTCATGTAGCCGGATAGTGAGCTGGTGCTAGGGCGTCGACGCTTGTCAGACAGGCCAACGGAGGCCATCAAGGTGAGGTAGGGTGGCTGCTAGAAAAAGACACAGGAGGGACAAGAAGACCGTTCTTGTGCCTTGAATGGGGAGGTAGCAACAGTCATGAGCAATGTTGGAGAGGAGGATTGGCAATGGTGGCATTGAAAGTGTCATGCAGAGACAATGCGTCGAGAGGAGACGATGCGTGGGATGAAAACTCTACGTCGGGTGGAGACATTGCATCGTGTGGGGATGTTGTGTCGTGTGGGGATGCTCTATCGAGGACATGATGTCACAGGCATTGCATTGACACTAAGTCGCAGACGCTGAGTTGTGAGCATTATGTGCAGACAATGGGTCAGAGACGTTGTGTCGGCACAGATCGGTAATAAGGTACATTATGTTGACAGGGCATTACATGATTGGTCCAAAACACTTAGTCTTGCAAATAATGTAGTTAATTAATGGTAGATCAGATGGTAGTGAACTTGTATATGAAATTGATCAGAAAAATGAGTAGAAGCCGAATAAAATATAATCAGAGCCTAAATATGTTTCTTATTAAAAAAAAGTGTAATCAATACATATCTTGATTTGATTAATAGAAAAGAAAACCTAGATTCCTTTAATATGATGCTTAATTGAGTAGATTCATTTATGTTGAGTTAATACCTAATCTTGTCATGCATAATGAAGAAATCCTTGAAGATGATGAATAATTGATGCTTCTAGATTAATAATCATGCACATGTATATTTAGGGTTTTGAAACCAATTTGAGTATCTTGCTATGATCATAATGTTGATAATATGATCTAGATATCACAAATAACTTAATGTGCTCAAGCTAATGATTAGGGTTTCACCTAATATGCATAACTAGAGTTTGTAATCTTAGAGATCATAACATGATGGAATTAGGGTTTGTGACCCTTATCCTTAGTCCAAATATGAGACAACCCTAAACCCTAGTTTAGGATCGAATCTAGATCTGATTAATACAATGTGAATACATGTGACACATATGTAGTATGCATGTTTCACATAATGTTGACTGAATGCTTTGTTGCTTGGATTTTTGAATGCACTCTTAAAGTGCATGAGTTATTATGCATGGTTCTACAATGGCATAAGGTACATCGTTATGCTTATGAATACATGTGTCGATTTATGAGTTTGTTGAGGTTTCTAGATGAGATTGAATGAATGATAACTGCTTGCTTGCTTGTTTATGTATTTACTTCATGCAAATTATAAAAAGTCCCTATGAGTATCATGAAAGGTAAATAATGATATTATGAACCCTAGGTTAGACTGATCTTAAGGGTAATACACATGAGTCCAAGGTTGAATAGTGATTACACCAAAGATAGTAGACCAGAGGTGGGTTAGAATATGAAAGCAATTTATGTTATTATGTACAAATTAAAAAGGTTGAATATATGTATACTTGTGCTTATTGGATGAATCCACATACGAATATAGAAATGTACTAACTGCATATTTGTTTGTTGGTATTTTAGGTACTTGTTATACTTGATTTATGGACATGAGGTTACAGATGAAAGATGTTGAAGACACTAAAACTTAATAAGGAGATTTAGAGATAGTAGTTTTCCTACTTACATGTATAAGGTAGTTCCTTCTAAAATTTATGTAACTCCTTAGAGGAACTTTCTATGCAAACATGTTAATATTTGTTCATTAATGGAAATTGTTTACTATTCTGTATTATTTGTTGAATCTGATTTTGGAATTATGAGTAATGATTTGTGACTTTAAGGTCCTTTGGACACTCAAAAGTGTGGGTTGTTACATAGGATCATTAAGAAGACCTCAAATTGAAAAGCAAACTACTAATTCAACTTTATACATGCTACCTCAATTTGATAAATGAATTTTTTGTATTCTTAAAACTATGAAATAGATATGCATATGCAAAAAATAAGGTATGCTACAAATAGATGATAATGAGAGAAAAACATCTAACAATTAGGGTCATCCTCCACTTAACCAATATATTTTGTTCAGCTAGATTTACCACAAACATAGATATTTTAGGTACCTCCCTTTTATTTAAGAATAAATGCAAAAAATTAGAGAGAGACCCTAAACCCAGACCCACATTAAGAAACTTAACACCAGATTCTTGACAAACACAATTGAAACAATATACAAGAAACACATGTAATTTTTCTCATTTGTCGTAAAACCTCAAAAACTAATTCCATAGAAAAGGATCGACATGTTTTGTTATCACAAATCTCATTCAATTTCTGAAATGAAATCTTATTATTCACAGGTTGTTCAGTTTACATCACATTACATGTACATGAAAGAAAAAGTTTGATATACAACCAATCATGAAAAGTGAGACTAGGAGGACATTGTAGACTATATTATGATATTTACATCTTCTTTATCACAACCTTTGATCTAGATATCACTATACCTAAAAACATGTGAAACAAACTCATGAGACTCATAGAGAGCCCCAGTGAGTAGAAATTTGCCACACAACCAAGTGACATGTATTGACATCAGCTTAAGTATATTGAACTTTAGAATAAACTTCCATATATTGGAACTCTAATAGATGATTCTGACATTTAGTACATCTACACTGTGACAATAATCTGATTAATTATACAGACATTCATTTAGTCAAATCCCAACTTCTAAACCACTTTTGAGAGCATATCTATTGATGGATCAACAAATACTGATTAATTTTTGAACTATAATCATATTACAGGATTAATGACGTCAACTTATAAACATTTATGATCTAACAGTAATAACACTGTCTTTATTACACCCCTCCAGTCGAACCAAGAACATATCCTACAATATTGAATTTGAAGTCCCCACAATATATGTATACCAAACAGAACCATTCACATAACAACTAAAGGTAGATAATAAATAAGAGAAGATATCGATTCCACCATAGAGTTTGCAATCAGATTCCATGATAGCCATACTAGACTGATATGAACATGAAAAAAGATTTATCTTTAACTAAAGAATAATTGATCCCCAAAAATAATGAACATTACAATAGAGTTATTAACTAGCAATAAATGCAATATAACAAAACATTCATCTCATATTCTACATGTCTTGTCATCCTTTATTCATTTCCCTTCAAACTATTTGGCTCTTACCTCACCTTGAGTACACAAGATAGAAACAAATAGAATAGAATATCACATATCATAAAATTTATCAGGTTTCATAATTTACATTACATCAGATTCTATTATGCACATAGACTTTTAGAATAGAGGATTTAGGGTAAGAACCATGCCATGTGACTCACTCTTAAATCTTGGTGGTGTAGCCTTTAAGGTCTCAATCTAGACTTTTGAAATCCGTCTCATCATCCTCTGATTACTATAAGGAGATTCATTTGATTTCCCTAGTATGGACCTCAGAGGAAAGTCATAGTGTTCAAGGAGCTTAATTAGATGCATTCATCATATCACTTGTTACTTAATCATCTTACTCATCTTAAGGAGAATTTTATCCATTATTTATCATGTGTGAATTCTAACACAACTAGAATGATATGACTTGGATTAGGGTTAACAAGAAAGACAATAATAATAACAAGAAGCAAAATGATCTCTAGTTTACAAAATACATGTTTATTTCATGTTCTCAAATTGTTTCATATGATTAATCATCAATGGGATATTATCCTCATATGTAATCCCATTCTCATGTATTTACTCTAATTAGGTTACTCAAACACAAATCATTATATGCCTTTTCAACCTATCACATTTACCATCATGTCGTTCCATCTCACATTGTTTAGTATATAGATTTATAGTGACATTACAACCCATAAGATCAATGTGTAAGCATTTTTTATTATTTATTGTACCCAAATTATGATTATATTGTAAAATAAGATATCCCACTTAAATTATCTCAGAAATAGAGTAATCTCAAGCATAAGAATTCATAGCATATTATTAATATTTCATACCAAATTCTTATTATTACTAGTCATAACCCATGATTTACTCTCTTTTGATGAAGTCGATGTATTTTAAATCATCTACATTCATTAACCCTTCATTATTCATTACTATCTATAGTCTCATGAAATTAGGGGTAGAGTTAGGCTCTTAGATCCAAATACTTTTTGTCTTGAATTACCCTTCCTTTCAGATTCATTCATATGAACTTCTTTCATTTCTTGCTCAATATAACTATACAAGTTGATCGTACTAAATTCACTTAATGCACAATGATTCTCCCTCATTGAAATATGTCATAGCCTAGTTTTCATTTATTTATTTCAATTGAGGATAACCAAAATATATTTAAAATAGGTATACTAAAACTTTCTCATACTCATTTCATTGATATTTCATCCATCACTTATCATCACAATTCAGTTCACCCTTGTCAATTTCCGTTCTTGAATTTACATACACACACTATGTCATTTGACTTCCAGTGGCATTTTAGTAATTAAAAATATTCATTCCATTTCTTATAATACTACTCACTTTAGGAGGCATAACGGATTAGGACTACTTCTTACTCCTTCATCTCTTGTCATCTTCTCAGTTCACTATTGTGTGGTTTGTAGAAAACACTTGCATTCACGTGGGGTTACTCATTATTCCTTAAATTATACTAGAATAGATGTATTAGTATAATATCATATTAATAAAACTTAGCATCTTAAATTCAATTAGATTACTAAATTTGAGAAGATCTTTACATTTACAAGATTGTATACAAGTTAGGGCTTTATTTATCATTCACATCCCAACATTAAACTTTTTTGGGGTTTTCAAGAAGTATCCTTAGTTCATGACATCTTGTATACCTCATCATAAACATCTTATTGACAACTAGCTTCATTAGTTTTCACTAAGATGTATTGGGGCTATTCATGACACACATAAATGCTAGTTTAGAATTTAATGGAATACATTCATAAATACAACATACATAATGTTATTAACTCCTTTGAGCTAATCCCTCAACATCAAACCTGAATTGGGATACATTCATTGAAAACATTTGTATTAAGTCAAATACCTTGATACACAAACACAATTTGATATATAAAGGATTAAGTAATAGCAACTAATAAACCATGTTAAGTCCATGCTCATACTAGACTATATTGCATGGATATCCAATTCATTTCATTTCCAGACATCATATCTTTTAGGGATAATTTAAGAAATATTTAGCATAGAAATATATAATTAATATATCATCAAATTTTAGAAGAATTTAAACTACATAACATGAAGAAAAAAAATATAACTCAATAAGAATTAAAAAAAATTAGCAATATTAAATTCCCTATGAGTTCCCAGAATGACTACCCAGGTGTATGAAAATAAAAGTATTGATTTCATTAATCTTTTGTCGAATATAATTATGCTTTAAACATGTTTAAATATCTAAATAAGGACCTAGACACTCACCTCAGGTGTTAAACACCTTAACTTTGTATCCTAGGAACTAAGTTCTAGAAATCCATCTAAGGTATTGCAATCGACTGATTTTCTTCCTCCTTGTAACTCAAAAACCCAAGAGATGGAGATTAGAGAGAGAAAAATAATGGAGAGTCATTTGATATCCTTTGGTTCAAATTAGAGGAAGGACGGTGTTTAGACATAGGTGAGATGATTCACCAAGAAATCATATTTAGGGTTGATAAACTTACATGAATAGACAAGCTTTTGGAAGCTAAAACCCCTGATCAACATTTTGCATCATTTCCTCTCCAAAACCCTAGTTTCCATCTCTCTCTCTCTAAAATTTCATATATATATATATATATATATTGAATGATGGATTATGAGAGGTACTAGGCTGTTAGGTTAGCGGTATATACCAAGTTAGGTTCTTGGGATACATACAGATAGGTATAAAATTTGTTCTCAGACTTTTTTATTTATAATGGTTGATCATTAGAGTTGTTCTTGAAACGTGACCGATGAAGTAGTAAATAGGCACACAAATATGATCACAAAATTTTGAAAATCTAATCAGTTATCTAAAATGGAGTTTCCAAGATACATTCAAAATTGCAGCTCTTTACCGATAAATAACTAAAGATCAAATACTCCAATTCTATATTGTAGTTTGCATAGCATGGTCGGATAAGTTTTTATCTAGAGAAAACTCAGATGACCAAACGGCCAAATGAAAATCTAAAATTATGAAGTTTTATAGTAACACTTATGTTTGAATTATACAATATGCATCAAAATTTCAACAAAATCTAAATTATAGATAAATATCAAATACTATTTACTACACCGGTATACTTATCATGTTTTTATTATCTTATACTATCAAGATCCTAATTTCATTCCACTTTCCAAACACTAATATTTGAAACTAAAGTATATTTATATCATATCATCATGTTCGACAAATCATAATTAAACCACCATCATTAATCAAACTTAAGCAAGGATCGTTCTAGTAAAGATGTAATCACTCAAACAAACCCTAACTTGTTGACTAAGATGTAACGGGGTAGGAGAAGACAATTGATATTTATCTAATACGGTGATTACAATGAAAAAGTAAAAGGATCGATAGACCTAGTCCCCGTCTAGAGATGAAAGTTAGTCGCTCATGTTTGAGTCAACTTTACAATGATCAAGGTGGGAGTTGACCTTCACTATTGATATATAAAGTTGGGGAAGGTAGATTCTAGGGAGTTGATGCTATAAGGCAACTTGTATTTCTCTAGCAATGCCAATGTAGGCCTCTATCAAGTCTCTACAACATTGTAGCATGTCCTCGATGATTTGTTTCAATAGTTGACCTTTGGTATCATGACGTGTGGTAGGACAATTTGTAGCTAGATTTGTCAAACTAGGTAATGCAGACATCCACAGCTTGATCCGTTTGAATTGGGTTTGGGTAATGAAACTTGCCACCCACTTAAATTCACATATATATGTATTTTCACACTCAGTTAGTGGGTCTTGCAGGTAATCCATAGGTACTTGCAGGTGACCCATTAACTAAAATAAAATAATAGTAATGTAAGTATAGCGCATGCATGACAATTAAGAAATAGTGTATGTTTATCAAGCATTTGAATTGTTGATGCAAGTAAATTGACAGTGGATGTGTGTTTGCGATAAAGATGGGCATGGTTGTTTTTTTAGTTTGCGTTAATAGATACAACTTGGTAATGGTCTATATTGTTATTTATGTTAATGAACAGATAGTGTGCTTTTTGAACAAGTTTCTATATTCAATTGTAATAATTGTATTCTCTTTTTTTGTAGTAGACAACCATAGGTATTTATTTTTTTAAGAATGCCAAATGTTATATTATGAAATATTATATTGGGTATGTTGTATTCATATAATTACAACAATTATATCAAGAAAATTCAAGTTTTACATGGAATTGCAGTAGCAAGCTATATCAAAACTAATCAACAACTAATCCATTGTGTTTGATGTCAAATATAATATTTTTATTCTCTTTTTATTGTGTTTGACGTTAGAGAAACTTATCACTAGCAACATATTTTCGATTAAATACATATTATGTGGGAACCCGTGAGTCAACCTACAATCTATAAGGCTAGCTTTGGATGTGCCTTTATTCCACTCACTTATAGCAGGTCCTTTTGACCTACACCTGCATGACATGTACCCACAATGGCTCAACTTAAACCCAACCCACCCACCCTTTGTGGACGATTGTATGGAAGGTGATTACATGTTGGAATGCCGTCGTGGATAGAGGATGATTGATGAGTGAAAAGAGGGTTGGAAATGGAGCGGGGGAGTGAAAATGACCAAAAGTAGGTGGTGGTTTGAACATCTAGAATGTTGGTGGTAGGGTTCTATATATAAACATAGGGCCTAAATGATGGCTATAAGAGTCTTTTCATCGGTATTCAAGTGAAGTTCGACCAAGACCGTGTCATATGCCAAATCGGTGGTTGTTGTTTCAATTGTTTTTCCTTTTCTTTGGTTAGATTTCGAACTGTAGGAATCTACATATGATCAAATGAAATGATATTTGATTGAATAAGTTGAAGGCTCTGGAAGGTCGCTCCTTATATTTGGCCGATCAACTTCAAGTAGTCAAATTGGCTTTTGAGACAAGGAGCTCGTAACATATTCTTCAGGTACTCATATTCCTCTTCTTTGGTATGGTTAAGTATGTCGGACAAGTATTCGATTATAAAGAACCTAACTAGTCAGATAATGTCGACACATAATTGTTGTGTCTTTGGCTATGTTAGGAACTTGTTTGTTGGTTGTATGTGCTTATCTCATCCTCAGTAACAGTTTCAAAAAGGATGTCAAGAATCAGTCAAATGAGTCCCAAACGTTAGTGGAATTTGCATAAATTGATGTTTCTTCGTGTTTCATGCATAGAAGTGGAGAATATCAATGTATGTGTGATAAATAGATATAAAACTCTACATGCTAAAGCAAATGACTGTTTATAGCTAAGAGAAGCACAAAAAAATGGATGTTATCACCTACAGTCGTACTAGTGATTAAACTCTAGTTTGGTCAATATCCAGAAAACTAAGTCTTGTCTATAATTTTAGTAAGCTAAACTTTGACTTGTGTGTTTTGTGGAGCAAGTTGGGGTCGGTTTACGCGTCTCGGGACATATGTTGGGTCGGTATAACCATGTCTGATGGTCATTCCTAACCACAACTTATGTAATCTCAGAATCCAATGTCAAAATAATACTTTGAAATTTATTATAAACCCAACTATATAAATAATTTATTACTATAGTTAAAACGTAAATATTTAACTCTAGAATATATTGTTATATTGTTTTGTATATACATAAAAAAGATTGTGAGGTGGAACAGTTATACGGGTGGTCTTAAAATATATTGATATGTATAGTTAAAACGTGGTCGAACAGCCAGAAATAAAAAGGAGCAGCAGAAAGTGAATGGAAACGGCAGTAAGTCGTTGGGGGTTTATAGGAATTTAGGATTAAAGAGGGGGGCTATACAAATTTCTGATAATAGAGGGCGTTTTACGGAATATCGACAAAGGTGAGGGGGTTTAGGAAAAAACTCTACAAAAATCAACCCAAATAGGGTGGTTAGGCCATGTGAAAGCGTTTACTCAAAGCCACGCCAAGTGGCAACACGATCAAAGAAGAAACACCCCCATGGGTATTGTAGGTAGTCAGATCTTGTGGAGAAGCAAGGGCACTCTCATTCAATCGATAATAAATTTATATAATGCCCCTTCTCATCACTCTGAAATGGTCATTCGGCCTAGTATCCAATTCTTACTTTCACAACTAATATAAATCAGGGATAAAATGAGAGGGACGCCCCCAACTCATGGTTCAAAATTTTCTAACCTTTGCTAAAGAGGAATATGGTGTGAGATTCGTTAAGCACAAGAAATTGAAGGTTATTGACATAAACAAACTGCCAATTCTTCATATTTCTAGTCACGATGACAGCAGAATCAATATGAGATTATTCCTTGGGAAGTCACAATTTCTTTTTGTAAAGAAAATAAATATATTAACAGCGTCGTTTGCCTGTTCTAAAAAAAAACCCAACCTTAAAACTTTTTTGTGATAAATTAAAACAAGCGACCATATCAAAATGGTTCCATTTTCAGATCAGTCGTACCGAAAGAGATTATAACTCAATAATATTCTGTTATCGTACAAATTGAGGCTCCACTTTAGCCACGTCAAGATTACAAATGCCATGACCCTTAGCCAGAGATTATTCTGCCTCCAAGCAAAGAGCCTCTAGCGGCTATTTTAGTAGATGAGCAGGATGCACGTCTCCAGGCATCGACAACTCAGGCAATTAATTACCTCATAACGTAGCTTACACCTAAACAATTTGAATGTTATACTCGAAAATAACCAAGCTTCTACTTAATCACCATCCATCAACTGGAAACCATCCGGACGATGCACAAATATCTAATAACTGGAAAACTGAAAGAAAAACTAACAAAACCAGCCCTTTCATCCATCTCTCACGGTGGTAATCTACCAGAAAGGTAAAGGGAGAGTTCGTCTCTCATTGATGTAGCATTCCTGTCCACCACGGAGCAGTATTGCTGCTTGTACGGAGCATCATGATCGTGTGAGTTCTGCAGTTGGCCAAAAGCCTCATCTTTTAAATCTATAGTGATGTTGTGGAGTAAGCAACAAACAAGGATTATCCTGGGCAATCGGTGTTTATCTGGCCTCCACATCTCCCCTTGCAATATCTGCCATGTATCCTTCAGCCTTGAAAGTGCCCTCTGTCCAGCCAACCTAGCTTTGGAGTGTCGTCTGTTGAACTCTGCTTCAAAATCTCTAAGGTCCTTGCCTTGATAAGGTGTAAGGAGCCAGGGCAGCAGTGGGAAACTAGAATCCCCAATTACATATTCCCTCACGTCTGAGCTATCTGAAAGCTTCTGTTTGTTTCCATTGAGTCGCAATCCCTTCTCGCAGAGTTTGAAGAAGCCAGAGGATCGCAAAACGGACAACTCATCCATGCTTCCTGGCCAGCCAGTGACAATGTCTCGGAACCTCATATCAGGGTCCAACACTGCTTGCAAGACCATGCTGTATCTCTTCTCGTGGTCTATCCAGACATTATTTGAGGAATCCACTGAAGGGAGGCACATCATTATGTGGGTAGAGTCTATGATTCCACAACAGTTCGGAAGGCCCAGAATTTTTTCAAACTTGGATTTTATGGTTCCCACTTCCTCTTCAGGCCATCTAAGGTGCCGAAGGCCCCGCTCTTCCATTGCTTCCACAAATCGCCATGTTATTTGGGAAACGGATGACTGGTTTATTCCAAACAATTGTCCTATTGTAAATAATGACTCCCCTGAACTCAGTCTTCTTAGGGCCACCGCAACTTGATCATTGATGGATAACAAATCCCCATTCTTAAAGGTAAACGTTGATGGTTTTGACATTAAATTGTCTTTCACCAAAGAATAGATGTAGTTGAAGGTCTTTCTTGATATTTTGAAAACAGATTCAAAGGAGTCCCCCCCATTTGGTGAAAATTTGAATCCTGCATGGCAGAAAAGTTAGATAAGAGCCGATAACAAAACTTAAATTCATTAAGTCACAATTGGAAGCATATACAAACAAAAAACCAGTAGATGAAGGTGGACTTAGTTGCATAAATTGCTAAAATATACCATGTAATCTACATAAAGGACAGTGGGCAGTAAACAAATCTGTAGTAAATAGGCACAAATTATAAAATAACAAGCCAGCATATAAAAGGCCCAAACATAAATGCATAAACACAAAATTATAAATACATAATAGATCAGATATAAAGTAGAGAGCTCATAAAATAAGAAGCCTTGGACCTTGGTAGGTTCAGCAAGATGACCAACTCTGAAGGTTAAGATCAGTCAAATCCTTTCGTGAGCAAAGATTACTTGATAACATCAAAGAGATAAGCACTTCGCAGAAAGTTGGTACTGGTAGGGGGAAATTGAGCTCAATCTTGCGAAATGTGAGATTGTGTAGTATACAAGCATCAGTTAAAGTAAAGAAAGTAGGAACTAGTAACTGAACTAGCAAAACTGGTCATGACTTTTAGATAATAAAAAGTGAAACATATTTTAAAATCAGTTTCAAATCAGGCACAAACAATTTTTAACAATTCTACAATGACTTTATATGTAACTATAGACGGACACCCTTATTGCTATCAAATACTTCCATGCATATTTTCTCAGCTTAGATACCATTTTACATGTATTGTAAGGACTTGCGCTTTCAAACTGAGACTACTTGCAATTAAGTCCGTTCTTGCCATCTGTGATGTATTCCTTATTTTCTGGCATCTGTGTGCAATTTTGCTATTGATAGCAAATATTTGGGTATAGAGAAGCATGCTCCCAGGCGACCACCTTCACTCTAAAAAATCCTTCAGAAAGCACACGAGAACTTTTTGAAGGGCTCAGCCTCCTTTCGATCTTATCTTTTTTCAATCATGGTAGTTCACAAAGGGAATGTGGGGGTGGGAGGGAAAAGAAACCAGCGGCGAACAGTTGTCTGGGATGACGGATAACTTACAAAGATAGCAGATGCGTCAATTTGGTAACCTGTTAGCTAACATGATCCAAAAATACTTATATATGTTCCATTTACTTATTTTATATGGTTATATCTGTTAATATACAATCAGTGAATACTTGTATATATTAGTGTAAGCGTTAAAAACTGCCTTTTACATGTATATAACTACTGGGCTTTTAATCAGAGGATTCTTTCATACAAGTCTTACTGTTAGCTTCTCGTGTGATGGAAACCTCCTAATGGTGTTTCCGATTTAAGTGTTAGTTGAAGCTTAATTCAGGTTCAGTTAGGTAGTTGCTAGATCGAATTTGGTTCAAGTTTCCAACATTTTGAAGAACATTAAAAAAATAATAGCATTTAGCTCAAAGTAGTAAATGAATTGGACGCAAATGATGTGAATTTACTTTATTGTAGTTGGTCTAAAGCATATTGTTTGCTAAAGGACAGGAAGCTTGTAACGAAGAGTGCGGAAAATCCCCTTTATAGATCTTATCTTGACAATACGAGAACTCTGTTGGGACTAAAGCATATTATTTGCAAAAGGACAGGACGCCTTTAATGAAGAGTACAGAAACTTCCCTTTATAAATCCTATCTTGACAATACAAGAACTCTGCATGCAACCCAGCAGTATACATTAGAAGAACATAATCCAAGATAAAGGTAAAAATATCATGAACTATTTATATTTTATATTTGTGTCATCATTCAAAACACTTTTGACAACAATTGCTTTTATCAAGATGTTAATTTGCAAAGACGTTTAATGTTATGGTTGATGTATTTGAAAGACTGTGTAAGATTATCTTTTGTCAAGCTAATAATAAATCGGTCTACAAAGTTCTCATACTAGAGAGTAGAGACCAAATTTATAATATCTATAAGGTACCATAAGATGCAACTAAGCATACCTTATCTAAGTAACAAATGCATCACTTCAATGAAGAATGGCTTCCTTTCGCGTGACATGTAGACACTCCAAAATGCAGTTTCATATTACGGAGTCAGCGAAAAGAAGGCAGGCTACTAAGTTAGATAATGATAATAAATAGAATGGTTTGATGCCACGTGATAGATCTGTATGACGGCAACCATAAACACGAAACCTTAGTTGCAAAGGGAAAGTTTAATTTTGATTCCAGTTCCGTGCTGCTCACTACTCCCCGAGGCAAAGGACAGGTTTGAACCAAATCAATCAACACTCATATCATATATCTAATATGTACAGCAATTTATGCATATATAAACATTGCCAAGCCTCACTGGGGTGCGGTGAAACAGTAATTGGACAATTGCAAGTGTGAAGATTCCTGGAGGAGAGACACCAACATTTCCTTTCACAGTTGGGTGCATCAAGGATCAACATTGAGCCCATATCTATTTGTTCTTATTATGGATGAGTTGACAAAGTATGTTCTAGATGACATTCCTTGGTGTGTGTTATTTGCTGATGATATTGTGTTGATTGATGAAACTAAAGATATAGATTGAACGATAAAGTTAAACTTTGGAGAGATACGTAGAAATTAAATGGATTGATGATTAGTAGGAGCAAAACTAAATATATGCATTGCAATTTCAGCCAATCCAGAATTGTGAATGGTGGGGCCAAGTTGGACGGAGTGGATGTACCAAAATGTGATAAACTAGGAAGCACGGACACTTCTAGACAGCCCCCCTGTCCGTGTCGGACATTTGGAGATGGAGACGGAGATGACCCAAAACGTTTTGGACACGGCTGATATGTGTTCAGTTCATTTTGGTCTTTTTCTACACCGTAGAACAGCTGGATACTGCCCGAACACTTCCTGGACACATCCCGGCAGCAACTGCTGCTATAATAGCCTATTTCAGAGTGCAAATGTTGAACATACAGCTACTATTTGTCTTATTACTAAGAAAATGTAACATGGAGCTGAAATCTAACCACAATTACAAACAAATTTGTTGAAAGAACCAATATGTAAAGTCTAAGCTGAATCAGATATTACGAATCAAATTATAGTCTAATAAGTTGATTAAATGAGTAACATGAACTCATATATATATTCTGTAATCTACATTATTTACAAAAGAAACACACTTTTAGTTTTCTACTTCATATTGTTTCTATTACACATACAAAGACACATCTATATGCATATAAGATTATACATACATAGATACATTAATCTGGATTAATAATAAAATAAATTCCAGTTCATACATCATACACCCACATATATGTATATATTAAGAAAATATTTTCCCCTCATCCAATGTCATGTTTGTGTCTTATATTTTTGAAATTTGCCATGTCCCGTCTGTCTAGAAACGTGTTTGTGCTTCCTTGGTGATAAATTTTGCTACTTGAGTTATATTATTCAAATAGATGGGGATGTTCAAGATGATCTTTGTCACGTGATCACTGCAGGATGATTGAAATGGAGGAGTGCAACTAGAGAATTATGTGACTGAAAGATCCCTCTTAGATTAAAAATTAAGTTTTATAGACAAGCTATACGGCCAGCCATTCTATATGGGAGTGAATGTTGGGTGGTGAAGAAATAAGGTCTCAATAAATTGAATGTAGCCGAAGTGTGTATGATGAGATGGATGTGTGGGAAGAGAAGAAAAGATCGCTTGAGAAATTACTATATCAAGAACAAAGTGGAGGTGGCGAGTATTGAGGACAAGTTGCGTGAGGGTCATTTGAGATGGTATGGACAAGTGCAACGTAGACCGACTAACGCGCCTACATAGAGAAATGCTATTGACTCTATCAATATGGTGTACACGAGACCTTTTTGTAAAATGTAGATAAGGGTCTACATGCAAAATTGTAACTTAATGCTTTCATATATATACAAGTCATGGAGGGTCATGTGTTTAGGTCATCTCCTTCTCCCAATATACCTTTGTTTACATTGTATCAGAGCAATCTTTAAGGACAACATTGACAGTCACCTGCATGGAGAAAGGAGAAGTTGTAGGAGTTTCTCCAAAGAGATGTAGACCCAGCCACTAGTACCTAGAGGCTGCTTTGACCTTGTAGAAGAGGGACTTGGGGGCTGAAGATCCCTAGAAAAAATCATTGAGGGAGAAATTCCCTCCTTTATGGTTGTCGTGCTACAGTAATGCATTGTAGCACACACCCAAAGTATGGCAATATCAAAGGGCATGTTGTTGGACTTCCCCAAAACTAGGGTAGAGAGAAGAGGGGATGACGGCCACCTCCTCTTTGACTATTTTTTTGCTAGAGGTTGAATCCTTGAAGCTCTGATACCATGTAAACAATGGTATATTGGGAGAAGGAGATGACCTAACGCATGACTCTCCATGACTTGTATATATATGAAAGCAGTAGCTTTACCCAATGACCGATACGCCTCAATTGATATCCATCCATCCCACCAAAATGCCTTTACCCAATGTCACTATTGTTGATGGATCCAGAATTGTTGTTCCAGGTATCGGAACAATAAATCCCTAGCCAAATATCTCTCTTGATTCATCCTTGTACATCCCAAAGTTTCCTTTCAATTTAGTATCCATCAATCATCTCATCCGTTCACTTCAAGTTGTTGTTATATTTATGCTTGATTGTTGTGTTATACAAGATCTGAAGACGCATAAAGACCATTGGCAAAGGGTATGAGCATGTTGGTATTTACTGCCTTAGTGAGCCACCAAAAATGTGTGTAGCTACATCTCCTCTACATATTCATAGTCGTCTAGGTCACATGGCGTTAGACAAATTGAAAGTGATGGTCCCTAAGTTGTGTAATTTGGATAAACTAGATTGTGAATCATATCAGCTAGGTAAGCACCAACGAGACGACCACCATTCAGGTCCAGAACCCAAAATAGAGCAGAGTCCCCTTTTCATATCATTCACTCAGATGTTTGGGGTCCCAATCAGATTCTATCAAAACGTGGATATAGGTACTTTGTCACCGTTATAGATGACCACTCACGAGTCACATGGTTATATTTGATGAAGGAGAGATCTGAAGTTTTTTCCACCTTCCAATCTTTTTACCAAGAAGTTGAAAATATTTATGACCAGCATATTCATATCATTCACACTGACAAAGCCCGAGAGTACTTTAATTACAATTTTACTCAATTTCTTTCATCTCGTAGCATCATCCACCAATCCTCATGTCTACATACTCCACAACAAAATGGAGTTGCAAAACGAAAGAACTGACACATAATTGAAACTGCTTGTACCCTTCTTCTTCACATGAATGTCCCAAAAGAATTTTGGAGTGATGTTGTTCTTACATTTACTTGATCAACCGCATGCCATCATACATCATTCAAAATCAAATACCCTTTTCAATCCTTCATCCCAAACAACTAAAATACCATGTACCACCTAAAGTCTTTGGGTGTGTTTGTTTTGTTCATATATTAGGTGGTGCTCAAGACAAGTTAAGCCCCAAGTCAAGTAAATGTATATTTTTGGGCTATTCTCGAGTCCAAAAAGGATACAAATGTTTTTGTCCATCAGAGTGTCGCTTCTTTATCTCTGTTGATATCACTTTCTTTTAAGACACCATATTTTGGTGGTTCCCAGTCTCTTGAAGAGGTCGAGGAGTCTTTTCCACTTCCAACCGTCATTCAATCACAAATCATTGAGCCGCCAGTCATACAACCACAAGCCATTCTGCCACAAGTCAATCAGTCACAAGTCATTCAACCATCAATCACTCAGTTACAAGTCAGTCAGTCACCTTCCATACAATCACAAATCTCAGGGATTAACTCTCCTAGTCGTCCACCCATTACGCAAGTCTACACACGTCGTAAGGAGAATCTTACCTCGGGTTATGAGAAGGACAACACACGTCTCAATCCTTCTACAATTGTCACTTAGTCAGATGATATGATGGAAACCAACAGTGTTTTTGATTTACCTGTTGCCTTACGCAAAGGTAAACGACTTGTTCCTCTCATCCTATCTCTAATGTTATTTCCTACGCTAATCTTTCTCCATCATATTATGCCTCTATATCCTCTGTCTTCCATTTCCATCCCCTTGTCTATCTCAGAGGCCTAGAATCACCCTAGATGGCATGCTACGGTGATGGAAGAAATGTCTGCTCTCCAAAGTAACAATACATGGTCATTAATCCATTGTCCCTCTGGGAAATTAGTGGTTGGATGTTGATGGGTATTTACAGTAAGGTTGGGCATGATCATTCTTGTTAGAGAGTATATATTAGCCTATTTAGTTAATAGGTTAATTAGTTAGTGGGCCTTCAGTATCTCGACCCGTTTAGATTACTTGAGTCTCAAGTCTCAGGGTTTCTCCCTTGCTCCTATATATAGGACAGAGTTGTACATCTTTTATTTATCGAATCAATATAACATTATTTCTCACATGGTATCAGAGCAAGTTCACTCCTGAGGGAACCCTAGCCGCCGCTTCCCTCTCTTCTCCTAGCCGCCGCAAGCAACGGCCCTAGTCACAGCTCTTCACTCTCCGAGAGAGCAACAGAGGCTCCGCCTCCGCCTGCGGGCGGCCGCCATCACCATGGCTTAGGCCGTTCGGCCGCTAGGCATCTCTCGGCCTCCATGGCTCTTCTTCCTCTTTCTTAAACGATTAGATATTCTTTACGTATGCCGATATCATCCTTCCCGGCTATCTTCTTCCGTCATCGTCACCCTATTGCCTTCCGACTCCATGATTGTATCCTGCGCAAACAGCGACACCAGTTGACAGCTATCAGCGCCACCGCTGGTCACCTACAACAGCCGCAAAAATCATCATCGCCAGCCAGCAGCAATAGCAGTCATCAGCAATCACTGCCTAGCAGTGAACATCACGCCGCCGCAACAGCATCACGTTGTTGTCGACAACCACCATAGTCGTCGCAATAGCCACCACCAACAGCAATTCACGCTACCTTAGCCATCCGCCTCTGTCACCGTATCTAGCAGCAATCAACAGTGCCAGCAACAGCAAAGAGTTGTCGCCGCCAGCAAATAGCATTCACTACAGTCGCCAGTCCATAGGAGCAAGAGTCACCATCTAGCCGTGTTGCTGCCATCATCTAGCCGTGACACCCTGACGTCCTCAGCATCAGACTTCGCCGCAGTTCATGGAGAGGCTCCGCATGCCACCTCATGGCATGTAATATCTCCGGAGCTGCGCAGGAGACCGTTATCATCTCCTCCGTTGTGGCCAAGTCCTACATCAGTCGAGCGACATAATCTAGCCGACGATCACACCCTTCATCTGTCGTCGTCATCCATGACCCCGACCGCTGCTTCACTGCTGCTCTCCATCTCGTCGTTGTTGCCCCAACGCCTTCGTCTATCTCTGGCTAAAGCGTGGTCACCCATCACTCTCCACCGCTACCAAACAACCCCAATATTTTTCTACTGCCCCCCATCTACAATATGCCTACTGATATTCGGATCCTTAATCAGATCTGTCTTTAGCTAATCAATTTTTTTCGTTTCGAGTCGGGATTAGATCCATTTAATTTTCTACCCGGGTCTTACATTGACCCATTTAGCATATTCTCTCCAATTATCGGTTTCATTCTCCGCATATTACACATCTCCATATCACAAATTCCTCTCAAATCCACAATTCCTTTCCCACCCACCCATCATGTGTGTATCCCTTTTTCCACGTGCGGGGGGTCATATATCCATTTCTCCACACCAAACACTCACTCTTGTCGTCTTTGGTGTGTGGGGGGGATAGAGAGGAGAGGAAGAGATGAGAAGAGAGAGAGAGGATGCATGAGTATGTATGAGAGAGAGTATGAGAAGAGATGATATATGTATTCAGGCTAGCTACATATTCCAGGTTATCTTAATGGATCTTCGTTCAACACACTTGTTCTCCACTTTCAGACAACATCATCACTCTTGTTACATTCTTGAGAGACAGATGGTTGATTCTTTAGACTTCTCAGAAGCTCAGCAATTTCTAGCATGCCAAGTCTACATCTGCAAGGTTGATTCATCCAGATTTATCTTCACCAGGTTGCTTCATCACGTCTTCTCCAAGCTGCATTTGTTCTTACGGCATCGCCTTCCGCTGATCTACTTGAGACTTTCCTTGATGGATGATCTCCTTTCCCGTCAAGCCCCTAAGATTCATGTGCCAGAGTTATGGTACTCTACATTGTATCATCAGTGAGGAAAACGAGATATGATGGGGAAAATTCCCTTACGTGTAGGTTTTCTTGTTATTGCTTGATAAAAAAGTGGCAGCCACCCTTTCCTATATATAGAAGGGAGGAAGCATACAGACATAGACCAAACCCTAATGGGCCAAGGACAGACTTGGGCCCATATTACAAATAGACTAAAAGCAACTTAAGTAAAAGACTAAACACTTAAGTAAATAGACACTCTAATACTCCCCCTCAGCTGGAGCTTGGGAGAATCCCAAGTCAACTTACAAACAGACAGACAAACAAACTAAACATAATAAAAAAGATAACCAAACCCACACAAAAATTTCTCCCTCTCAACATTATATTAAAACACTCAAGCACTCAAAGACTCCCCCTCAAGTAGATACTTCATAGCAGTAGATATCTTGGCAGGCATGGAGGCTTCTTGATCATCATAGTGGCATCTGAAGCAAAAGAACGGATAGCGGATAGGCACAAAGTCTTCATCACAGTCGTCATAGTAGTAGCCAGAGAGTGTTGGATCACAAGTCCTAGAGAGTGCTAGGTCACAAGAAGCAGCAACAGTCAATGTGCAAACAAAGCACAGACGAACAGAGAGCTAACATGCACAAAGTACGGACAAGCTAGAGAGTGTTAGCACACAGGAGCAAAAGTTGACGACGTAGGCGGATAGCAGACCAATGTACAAAGTAGCAAGCAAGTACATAGCTCCAATATGAAATGTAGACCTTCGTCTACACAAAGGAGTAAAAGTCTTCATCATCTTCCCTCTTCATAAAGTATCCATCACAGTAGTAGGCGTCAAAGTCCAGAGAGTACTGGTCCATAGAGTCCAGAGAGTGTTGGTCCACAGTAGAAAGTCAACGTGCAAAACATAGCACAGACAGCAGATAGTGCAAAAGCACAAAGCAATAAGTAAAATGTGCTAATCGTAGCACAAGTAGCAACAATGACGTCCCAATATGTAACTTCATAGTAGCAGTCGAGGTAGATGATGAATGAGCAATAATAGCAGTAGAAATCTCCATATAACAGCAACACAATTATGAACATGCCACATAACAATAGATGGATCCACATAGAAGCAAAAGGAACACCATAGAGCAACAAAAGGATCCATATATCAGTAGTAACAGTTGCATGAAAATACATGTAGCAGCTTACTAAATTCTCTTCCTTCATCTCTCCTCCATCTCATCTCTTCCCTCTACTCTTCATCCTCTATTATCCCTCTCACGCCAACCACGAAAAGAGTCAAGAGAGTGGTTGGTATGCAGTGTCAAAACAATGATAGAGGTAGGGTTATGTAGGCAATATGTGGAGGAAGTAACCAAAAATGTGAGTCAAGGTGCAAAATGACCTGATTAGGTAGATCTGGGTAGAAAAATAAATCGATCTCTCCGATTAGGTTAAAAAATGGATCCGATTAGCACAAATATGTAGCACAAAATGGATCTGATTAGCACAAGAATCAAGAAGAACAAAAAGAAGACTACCGGAATGTAAACTTCGGTAGAAAGAGAAGATACACTACCAGAATGTTACTTGATAGGATGGATAGGTACAAAAAGGGGGGTGGAACAAGTATTGAGGAAGTAGGCAAAAGGTTATGTAGGGTTGGAAGATCGGGGGGTGTAAACAAAATTATAAAATGTTGAAAATGGGAAGATAATTGTTGTTGGCAAGAGAAAGAAGGAACATGCCATGTATAGATACCTCCGCCATATGATAAAATCATTGTAGCACGCCAAGATGTAGCAACCAGTAGCAGCAGACACACCGTGTCGTTGAGGACACGCCGTGTTAGTTGACACAAGAAGCAGCAGTAGCAGGCGACAAGCTGTGTCGGTGAAGAGACACGTCGTGTCTGGTAGACAGTCGCAGTAGTCAGCGCCAGTAGAAGCTGGCGACACACCATATCGTTGAAAGGACATGTCGTGTCAGTTGACAAAAGCTCGGGGCAAAAGCAAGTGACACACTGTGTCAAAAGGATGACACGCCGTGTTTGAAAGCGGCACGCCATGTCTGAAAGTAACACATCGTGTCCAAAACCGGCGAACGAAGTCGCAAAGAAGCAAAACACCGCCTGCGCGCTATGTCTAGAAGTGACATGCCATGTCGGCGGCAAACAACAGCAGTAAAAGGCCCCAAAACAGCAACAAAAGTGGGAGGAATCCTTCCGGATCTCCACCAAAGAAGTAGAGGATGATGGATTCTCAATATTAGCATAAACAAGGAAATCTTTTCCTTGATTTAGGATTATATTTCACATAGGTGGATGCATGGATGAGCGGCGGTAGCATACAAGGAGGCAGCATGGAAGGCAGCGACAACATGGATGGTGGTGAATAGGATAGCGGTAGCTTCATTAGCAAGCAAGGTCGACAAAGGCATGGCGATCCTTTTAGATCTGGATCCAACAATTTCATAAGATGATTGTTGTTGTTGATGATGAAGATGGAGACGGCTCCAACAAGAGGCAGGGATAGGATGATCCATGCAAGCAGCCTAACCATGCCTAGCGGAGGCAGCCGCCGGCAAGGGCAGGCAACTCTCCTTTGTGCTCTCTCTCTTAGGGTTTGGGGTGGCTCAGGGTCGGCTATTCTGATACCATGAGGAAAAGGAGATATGATGGGGAAAATCCCCTTACGTGTAGGTTTTCTTATTATTGCTTGATAGAAAAGTGGCAGCCACCCTTTCCTATAAACAGGAGAAGGGAGGAAGCATACAGACATAGACCAAACCCTAATGGGCCAAGGACAAACCTGAGCCCATATTACAAATAGACTAAAAGCAACTTAAGTAAAAGACTAAATACTTAAAGTAAATAGACACTCTAATAATCAGCACATCGTCCGTACATGTTCGTGCCACGTTATGCACGTCTTCTCAGACGATTTAAAGACACCACTACTGCTACATTGTCATTGGAGATCCGTGTTCATGCCGCGTTAAGTACATATTCCAGTGAAGATGACATAGTCATGGTATTGAGGATCATCTGCTCCAAGTGGAGAATTATTGATGTAGTATTCATGTCTTATTGACCAGATGTTTTCCTTCCAGATGCACTCCACAAGACCATCTCCAAAGCTCGAGGATCTCCAGCCTGCAAAATACAATTCCACAGAAGATAGAGGCGTCGTCATATGATTCAGGGGGAGTTTCGTTTAAGGGGGAGTATCAATCTTTTGTATGGGGAGTGATATTTATCTTTTATCTTTTCTTTTATCGAGTCCTGCAACTCCAATCTTGGATGTGTTTCACCCATGATCCAGCTTGAGGGGGAATGTTAAAGACTATACATTAGCCTATTTAGTTAATAGGTTTTAGTTAGTGGGCCTTTAGTATCTCGGCCCGTTTAGATTACTTGTCCCAAGTCTCAGGGTTTCTCCCATGCTCCTATATATAGGACAGGGTTGTACGTCTTTTATTTATCGAATCAATATAACATTATTTCTCACAGTTCTTTTGATAGGCTCAAGGCACGATTGGTGGCCAAGGGTTTCACACAGATTTATGGTGAAGACTACTTAGAGACATTCTCTCATGTGGCCAAGATGGGCTTTGTTTGTCTCTTTCTGTCTCTTGCTGCTACACATTCATGGACTCTGCATCAACTTGATATCAAGAATGTCTTTCTATATGGTGATCTGAATGAAGAGATCTATATGGAGCAACCATCAAGGTTTGTTGCTCAGGGGGAGTCTGGTACGGTCTGTCGACTCCACAAGTCTCTTTATGGTCTTAAGCAATCACCTTGTGCTTGGTTTGGTAGATTTAGTTGTGTTCTTTCTGAGTTTGGTCTTCGCAGATGCATCATGGACCACTCTATTTTCTACGGGCGATGTGATTCTAGGTGTATATTTCTGTTAGTTTATTTTGATGATATTGTGATCATTGGCGATGATAGACAAGGTATTGAACAACTCAAGCACTTTCTTCAGGGCAAGTTTCAAACAAAAAATTTAGGCAATCTGAAATATTTTCTTGGGATTGAAGTATAGCCAAATCAAAGGCTGGAATTGTCATTTCACAACGAAAGTATGTTCTAGATCTTCTTACAGAGATAAGTATGCTTGGAGCTAAGCCAGTAGAGAGTCCAATGGACCCTAAGGTCTGATTATCTGTGGGGCAGGGGGAGCCACTTGATGACCCTTGGCGTTAAATAAGGCTTGTTGGAAAATTGAATTATTTGACTGTCACCAGACCTAACATTGCCTTTGCCACCAGTGTTGTTAGTCAATTCATGGAGAAGCCATGTACTGGTCACTTGGAGGCTATTATGCGCATTTTGAGATACTTGAAGAAGTTTCCTGGGAAAGGACTATTTACCAAAATTATAACCACATGAGAGTTCAGGGTTTTTCTGATGCAGATCGGGTAGGATCTAGCATTGACAGGAGATCTATTTTTGGCTATTGTGTCTTTGTGGGAGGTAATCTGGTGTCTTGGAGAAGTAAGAAGTAAACAATTGTTGCTAGATCTAGTGTTGAATCAGAGTATAGAGCTATGGCTCTAGCTACTTGTAAGTTATTATGGGTCAACCATCTATTAGGAGAGTTGGGCTTTGGTCAGAGTAGTCCCATGGAGTTGAAGTGTGACAAACAGGCTGTTGTCCACGTTGCCCAAAATCCTATCTTTCACGAAAGAACAAAGCATATAGAAGTTGATTGTTATTTTCTCAGAGAAAAGATCCAGGAGGGCCTGATCCAATTGTCACCGGTCAAGTCTGAAGATGAGTTAGTTGATTTATTCACTAAGTCTTTGAATGGTTGTCGGGTTCCGTTCTTATGTAACAAGCTAGGAGCATATGTATACATGCTCCAACTTGAGGGGGAGTGTTAATATGGTGTACACAGGACCTTCTTGTAATATGTAGATAAGTGAGGTCTACATGCAATTCTAAGTTTCTGCTTTCATATATATACAAGTCATGGAGAGTCCTGCTTTAGGTCATCTCCTTCTCCCAATATACCATTGTTTACAGAGTCAAACACAATTAAAAGAAGAAGAGGCAGGCCTAAGTTAATATGGGAAGAGCTCATAAAAAGAGATTTTGAATCTCTACATCTTGATCAGAATATGACCCATAGCAAAGCTGATAGGAAAAGGAATCATGTAGCCAACCCCAAACATGATTTGGATTGAGGCTTAGATGATGATGATGAATGAGATTACATATCCAAAATTTCGGCGGTTGGGACGTCGCTCTCGATGTCTGGTAGTCTTTGAAACCAATTTAAAAAATTCAATCAAATTTTAAACCATGGATGCGGTTATGGTTGAAAACCATTGAAGTTGACGGGCCATGAAGACGGGAGCAAGCTCAAGTGGCTAATGTAAGTGGCGCCCAAGGCATCTAAGGCCCAAGAAAAAGTTTAAAATGTGGGAGGTTAACTACATGGGAGCAGCCAGGTCAGCAAGTACATGGTTCAAATCTCAAGAAGGATGTGCGACATTATCATAAACAAGCTTATTTAAATAAGATGTACTTAAAAAGCTATACGATATATGCAAGAGAAAATCTTGATATAGTATATAAGTTGCCAACCCTATTAGCCACGATAAACTACTGTAGAGTGTTGGAGCTACAACACATAGGAGACGAGGACAGTCACGACAACATGATTACCAAAGTCTCAGCTAAGCACACAAAGGGTTCCAACTAAATGGACCAATAGATGAAGCAAGGTAAAAGTGAAATCTTCCTTGGCAGTATAAAAAATAAGGGGTATTAGCTAGCCCAGAGACATGCAAAATCGTGCTAGTAGAGAAAGCAACCCTCACAATTTTGTCAAAACCAGTGGGTGTAGGGTTGTAATTGGGTAGGGTAGGGTAGGGTAAAGGCTTGCCCTTACCCTTACCCGCGTCAAAGATGCGGGTAGAGGGTAGGGTAATAATCATTTCCCTAAAAACATTTACCCTACCCTTACCCACATCCATTTGCCCGTTGCGTAAATGGGTAGGGTAATGGGTAAAATGGGTAAAACAATATGAATATAGGTATACAATATTTTCAAGAACAATTTCATATAATATTCCCTAGATAAAAAACAAGACACTCTTAAAACTAACTTTTTGATAGTGATAATTATGTTTTTGGTGATATACAACAAAAAATAGCAATATTTAACCCAATATTTTTCTAAAAACAAGACCTAACCTTTTTTAGTATATTATTTCATATTGATGAATCCATTTTTCTCTCTAATATATGACTATAACATGTGGTTACATGATACCAATTGTTTACTAAAGTTTTGGGAATATAGCACAAATTAAGAAAGTAGTGGTGTTTCTTGTTGGAGTTTTAGTAGGCATTTATGCATATGTTAGGATCTGAAATTAAAATCAAACTTATACTAATGGGTAAATGGGTAAAGCAGGTAGGGTAAAGCTTCTTCCTTGCCCTACCCTCTTCAGATGCGGGTAAAGGGTAAACGGATGGTGGGTAAAGAAGTATGCTTACCCTTACTCTACCCTACAGGGTATGGGTGGTGAGTAAATGGGTAATACCCTATCTATCCATTTACAACACTAAGCATGTGGAGGAGGAATATGAAGGTTATATTGTTTCTTGTCCAATCATGAGGTGGTAGAAAGTAGCAAAATTTGTTGGGGCAGAATCCAATCATAGGTGAGGTACGTGTGGTCATAGTCACAAATTCGGTCCGGCTTAAAAATTCAGAATTCTGGAATTATGTGGGAAATTCAGGTGAAAAGTTGTCAAGATACAGTAAAAGTACAGTCAACGATTCGGTGAAAATTCGGAAAAAAACCCGGGGGATATAAATATATGCATATATATAAATACATTGACACATGCATTGCACACACGCACATAAATGCCCAAATGTATTGCATACATATATATACATATAATACACGCACCTATAGATATATGTATATACATTTACATACACAAATTTATATACACTTGAACAAAGTCAAGAGTCTTAAACAATATAAAAGGGGGGAAAGTATAAAAACATTGTATTGAAAACATTCTGAGCGGCCACTTAATCAGTCAGGACCTCTAGCGGCTCAATTTTGATGTTGAGCGCCCGCTTAGCGTTTCTACAAAACACGGCCGCTTTCTGCCCGCTTAACCCGTCTTTTTCTCGCTTTTTTCTTCTTTTTTGGCCGCTTTTTGTCCTTTTTTTAAATATTGTTGTACAACTATAACCTGAAGTAAATTTTATGGTCCAAGTATTATTGGCTATACTATATTAAACACATATGCATTAAATATTCTATGATAAGCCGTTGTTCTAATTTAGAATGCATACTTTGTATGTAAGTTGTGATAATAGGGTATTGTTGTAATGTATACAAGTAAATTACATGTAATTATTATCTACTTTAGAATGCATACTTTAATTAAATGTACTGCTCTAATGTATGACTAATTAATGATATGCACGTATAGCAATAAGTTAGTAAGGTATCCATGATAAGTCTCCTGTTTGTTGTTTAGCTATGGAAACATGTGATGCAAAAAAAAATTTCTATCATATATGTAGGGTGTTTTATCCATTTCAAGTCTACTGTTTACTATATTATAGCTACAATCATTGTTTTGTAGTTATCTTATAGGCTATTTGAGTGTTTTATATTGTTGGGTAGAGTGTTTATATATATATATATATATATATATATATATATATATATATATATATATATATATATATATATATATATATATATATATATATATATATAAAGTTCCATACAGTATAGTATTTATATACATGTGTGTATTTTGTATAAAATATATAGGAAACTAAAACCCGTTTTTATAAAAGTCACCCGGTTACCGCTTAATCTGTTACAAGGTGTTGTCCGCACGCTTACCGCTTAACGTTTTTTAAAACATTGATAAAAAGGGAAAAAATGTACAACATGAATAATTCACAAACAACAAGGGAATAAAATGGAATATTTAGGAATTGAGTTATTTGACCGTCACATACGGCTAGGGAAAATTTCGTGAATATCATTTTGAAAAAGTCAGTGAATATTGTGACCATGCATGTGGTTAAGGCATCAAAGTAGTGAATTCGTTAGTGGTGCAGCAAAATGAGAAGGATTCACACAGTTTACAATTAAAGTTTATTGAGATCTCTTCGTGGGCGAGGGATATTTTGGAGGATCCAAGGGGTATGAAAAGTAAGGAGCCTTTGAGAT
This sequence comes from Alisma plantago-aquatica, assembly GCA_963693085.1. NCBI lineage: Eukaryota > Viridiplantae > Streptophyta > Magnoliopsida > Alismatales > Alismataceae > Alisma > Alisma plantago-aquatica. The sequence continues at coordinate 1,956,855,576 of OY856409.1, forward strand.
CATGGATGGTATTAGCGGGTTTGAACTCCATTAATCATGTTGTGTGGGGAGAGGGGGGAAGATGGATGGTTGACATGAGATTGATCATCTAGCTTAAGAGGTGACTAATGTGGTAAACCTCACCATACTAGTGATGACAAGAGGCGTTACAACCTGGAACAATAAGAACCAAAGGCAGAGAACAACAACAGGTAAAGTGGATTGTGCTTTGGCAACAATATACAGTTAGATACTGTTCATGAGACACATGTAAAGTTTGATGCGGATTCTTTGAATGGTCACGCATGAAGCTCATTCCTATGGTGAAGAGGGCCCAGAAGAGGTGAATGTTCTGATATCTAAAATTCTAAAGTGGCTAGTTGGAGAATACATAGGAAAAGGATTGGAGATACAGATAAGCGGCACCCTCTGTACATCATGACATCCAAGATATATAAAACACAGATTAAGCTCTAGAATCATAGCCAGCAATTAAGTTTAATTTTCCTAGCATACCGAGGCATGCACAAACTGACTACACAACCACAACAATGGAGGTATGATTAAATCCAATAAGCTTGAGTTGATTAATGAGAACTGATGTGTGTGCATTGAAGAACAAGAGTAGCTTAAGAGTCATTCATGCTACAGTGCAGTCAAATCAATGGGTTATAGAAGGCGTTAGAGACTTAAACTATACCACTTCGTCATCACAAGATGGAATACGAAGAAAAACATCCACGAGCGAATTGACCTAGAAGGGAGGGAAATTGGAGGACAATGAAGACTAAAAGAGGAACCGGTGGCTTCTTTAAGAGCATCTACAAGATTTGTGTTGGAGACTCTTGCCTCAAAGTGTTTCTTGAAAGGAACATTGTTGGATTGAGTAGGAACCTCATGTATGCAGCAAGGGAAAAGGGGATCCAAGAAGCAACGTATAAAGTAGAAAATTTAATAAGGCTGTGGGTTGCAACAAATTCAAGGCTGCTTTATTCATGTTTAGATGAGAACAATCAAGGAGGCATCCATGACCATAAAATGGCTTCAATACTAGGAAAAAGTGGTCATAAGGGAGAATGGTGTCTCATTGTCCAAGTATCGAAATACCCAACTATTATCATCAGACTTTCGACTAATTGGGTTGCTTCTCTGTCTACAAGATCTTTACGAAGCTACTAGAGAGGAAGTTAAAGGTGGTGCAATCAAGGTGCTTCCATGCAAGGAACATATGTCTCCAATTGTTCATTGTTTGCATCAATATTGGTCCTTGATTTTTGGGTGAGAAGGTCAGTAGCCAATCATGCCAAATGCAAGATGTAGTAAGGCTTATGACCAGATTAAATAGGAATGCCTATGTTTGTTCATGGGAATGGAGTTACGTCGGAAATGAATCGATAAAAATGTTTACATCTACATGGCATCCTTCTCCATGAGATCAAATGAATAGGGATTTTCCAAACTAACGATAGTTGTGGAAAAGGCAAATTATTGTTATACTTGTTATATACTATCATTGAGCAGATATTCCAAAGCGTGATGAATTTGTTACTTGGGTCCTTTGATAATATGAAGGACGAGGTACTAGAGAAAATTTCCCATACAATCAATATAGGATAAATGAAATGGAGGAGTGCAACCAAAATATTCTACAAACATAAGATTTCAATCACATTGAAAGGTTATTTTTTAAGAACCGTCCAAACAATTTTAAAACCGTGCTAAGCCAATAATAGGATTCTATTTAGATTGCAAGGTAAGATTTGTAGAACTACTATTCGAATAACATAAAGCCATGCTAAGACAATAATGGAACTGCTAATATATTTCATTTTATTCAGTTGGTTATTCTATTTTGTAATTTATATATCCTACTGGACCTTTATGTAAATTCTCCAACTTCTCTTATTAATAAAAAGGGAGAAGGCTCATTGTCTCTCCTCACGTTGGATTGCACACAGCATTGCGGCAACCGTGTTCACATGGTATCAGAGCGGGAGACCTAACCTACCCTCACGTAGCCGCCGCCAGTTACCAGCCAATGTCGCTGGCAACCAACAACCGCTGGCGCTCACCAGTGGCCGCATTAGGCGCCGCCGGCCGCCCCAAGCCCAACCGTCGCCGCCAGCCCAAGGTAGGGACAGTAGTCGTCAGCCTAAGGCGGGCACGGTAGCCGCCGCCCGGGGCAGGCGTAGCAACCGCGGCCAAGAGGCGGGCACAACAGCCGCCGCCCGGAGCAGGCGCGTCGCAACCCCTCTCTCTCCCCTCCTTTGGTATCGTCGGGTCCTTCGGTTGATCCAACGGATTTCTAAATCCCAAATCGAAGGGTCCGTCGTTACGTAGGAAATACCTAATCACATCTCCTCCATGTGTGATTAGGGAACTTCCGTTTGGGGGTTGTGCATGCATCAGACACGCATCTAATTCTTTGACGTGACGTGTATCTCTCCGTCACGTGACGTGTATCTCTCCATCACTCAAATCTTCTTGTGACGTGTATCAATCTGTCACCTTTCTTCTCGTTGAATCATGGAGGACACCAAGGCGTCTACCATCTATAGTGAGATGTCACATATTCCCTTTGTCAGTTACGTAAGGGCTGCGTAGGGCAGCGTGAGATGGCTGAGAGCCATTTCCTCTTTATTTATATAGATGGGCAAATTACATAGAGGTACAACAATAATAAAGAAATGACAAAAATAAATAATACAGATAATAAAGAGATATGTTAACACTCCCCCTCAAGTTGGAGTGTACACATTGTGTATGCCCAGCTTGCCACATAGATTGTGAAATACTGCTGGACCCAATGGCTTTGTCAGAATATCGGCCAGTTGATCTTCAGACTTGACATATGGTGTTACAACAACACCATTCTTGATCTGATCTCAGATAAAATGGCAATCAACTTCTATATGCTTCGTGCGCTCATGAAAGATAGTGTGAAACAACCTGCATCCCCGTCGATACTATCGACAGGAGGTCGATGGTATCGACTTTATCACAGTAACAGAAGAGCATTCTGCCGATACCATCGACAGTCCTGTCGATGGTATCGAGAGTTGATCAGTGGCGGAAATCGACGACCCGTTTCCAGGTTCTATCTTTATTATATTATTTGTTTTATTGTTTTTCTCTTGTTTTCTTCTTTGTACCACCATGTATCTTACCCTAATATATAAAAACAAGGAGAGACGACTATTGCCCTCTCAAGAAAGTTGCTCCTTATAGCCGAAAAATCTCTCGGTGTCGTCTCCTCTCCTCATCTCTTCTCACATGGTATCAGAGCGGCTTTGATCCGTCGCCCCCTTCCTCAACAAGCCGCTGCCACAGCCTCCCCGTCTCCTTTCTCCTTTCTCCTTCTCAGCCGCCGCCGCCCAACTTCTCCAGGCGCCGCGGCCACCCCGGCCGTCAGGCCGACAGGGACAACAGCCTGCTGCCGGCGTGGGTGTTGCTGGGCTAGCATCCGCTAGCCGTCTTCATCGCTGGATCGATAGCAGCTTTCCCTCATTGTTGTAGATCTAGCCACCAAGGACCGGAGCCACTAGCAAGCTTCTGGTTGATTTACAACAGTTTTCGGCTAGTTCTCGGGAGCCGGAACTACTGTTTGGGAGTCTCTCGTTGATCCAACGGCTATCTAAAGCCCAATTCGAGGGACTCGTCTCTTCCAGAGTGCTCTCCTAATCACATATCCTCCATGTGTGATTAGGAAAATCAATTGGAGGTTGTGAATGCGTCAGTAACGCATTTATCCGTGTTTTTGTGTGGTGACGTGTATCTCCCTGTCACCTCATCTATCTCCGTGACGTGTATCCCTCCGTCACCTCAGTTTTCTCTGTGACGTGTATCAATCTGTCACTAAGTTCCCGTCTGCAATGGAGGACACCAAGACTCCCTACAGCAAGGCGTCTCCTATCCCCTCCATCAAGCTCAACAAGAAAAACTATCTACTATGGATGAACGTTGTTCACACTGTCTTGGAATCTCGCGATAAGGCGAGACATGTTGACTCGGGTCCCCTGGACTCTACTGATAAAGGATACGCTGAATGGAAGCGTCGTGACAGTCTTGTGAAGACTTGGTTATGGAATAGTATGGAACTTGCCATTGCGGCTAGGTTTATGTTCTATACTACAGCTAAAGAGATATGGGACGCAGTGAAGCAGTACTATTCTTAGGAGAAGAATGCTCTTCGGCAATTCATGATATATGATCGTCTGTTTGCTGAGAGGCAGGGTGATAGATCTCTTGAGGAATACTTTGGAGCTATTCAGGCACTTGCTCAAGAGTTGAGCTACTATCATCCTGTGACAGTTGCTGCACAGATCAAAGACAGAGACGACCTGGTTACTGCTAAATTTCTATCTGGGCTTAATCCCAATTGCGGTTCTGCCAGGAGTGTCATTCTGGCTTCTGATAAATTGCCAAGTCTTGTGGAAGCCTATTCGAGAATTCAACAGTCTATTTTTGAGTTTGTTAATCCTATCTCTACTATATCTTCTGGGGAGTCTCATGCATTCGTAGCTGCTGTGGTGAGAGGAGGACGACCTGGTATGGGCAGAGGACGTGGGACACGTCCTAAGTGTACTTTCTGTGACAAACTAGGACATACAGTGGAGAAGTGTTGGAAGAAACATGGGAGACCTGCTGCACCTCCTGTGGGGGCAGCTCATTGTGCCACCTCTACATATTCCTCTCTGTCTTCAGCTGTGGGCACCAATTCTAGGACCGGCATCACTCTCACTCAGGAGGAGTATGATCGGTTCATTCAGGCTACACAGCACATGAGTGTGGGACCTTCATCTTCGTCATCAGCAAACTTGGCATCTACTGCGGGTAATCAGGCTACATCTCTCATAACTTCTGGCTCTACTTCATCTTGGGTGGTTGACTCTGGCGCGTCACAGCACATGACTGGTATGAAGAGATTGCCCCAATCTATTAACTCGTATATCCCTCACCAATCAGTCACACTGGCAGATGGTTCAGCGAGGAGAGTGCTAGCTAGTGGATATGTCCCTCTAACACCCAAGATTGATCTTAAATCTGTACACTTTGTGCTTGAGTTTCCTTTTAATCTTCTTTCTATTGCAAAATTGATTGACACTGTAAAATGTACGGTAACATTTGGGCCTTCTTGTTTTGTCTTACAGGATCTCAAGAGTATGAGGACGATTGGTGGGGGGCCTAGGAAAGGTGATCTCTACCTTTTCCACGGTGACAGTCTGCCTCGCCCAGTATCTGCTCCAGTTTCATCCATTATGTTGAGTGGTTCCCCCTTACTATGGCATTGCAGATATGGACATCCGTCGTTAGAGAGCCTACGGAAGTTGGAACCTGAGTCGTCCCAAGTGTCATCTTTAGAGTGTCAGTCATGTCAGCTGGGAAAACATCATAGGTTGTCTTATCCCAGTCGTGTCAATAAGCGGGCATCTTGTCCTTTTGAGTTAGTCCACAGTGATGTATGGGGTCCTGTTAAAGACCAGAGTTATAATGGTTTTCGTTATTTTATTTCCTTTGTGGATGATTTTTCCCGCATGACATGGATCTACCTTCTCAAAAGTCGAGAGTCTGTGCTATCTATTGTGAAATATTTTCATCAAGAAATAAAGGTTCAGTTTGACTGCAATATAAAAACTCTCCAATCTGATAATGCTTTAGAGTATGTTCAAAAGGCTATGTCTGATTTTTGCAGTTCTGTGGGCATGATCCATCGCACGTCTTGTCCTCACACCCCTCAGCAAAATGGGGTGGCTGAGAGGAAAAATCGCCATCTTCTTGATATTGCTCGTTCGATCATGTTTCAATCCAATGTGCCTAAGAAATTCTGGTCTGAAGCTCTTTTAACCGCTTACTTCTGAATTAATAGACAACCATCCTCTGTTCTTAAAGGACAAACTCCTTTCTCTGTGTTACGACCCACGGATCAACCCTTCTCTGTTCCCCTTAGAGTTTTTGGTTGCACTTCTTTTGTCCATAATTTTGACCCTAAGGCTGACAAACTTTCGCCTAGCTCTATTAAAACCCTGTTCCTTGGTTATTCTAGTACTAGCAAAGGATACAAGTGTTACTGTCCTAGTCTTCGTCGCATGTTTGTGTCTAGGGATGTTACCTTCCATGAGACCACTCCATATTTCTCCGATGCAATGAGTAAGGGGGAGCAGTTGAGAGAGGGAGTGCCCCCAGATTTTCAGAGTGAGAGTGGCACCATTTGTGCGGAGTGAGGGAGCGCCACCCATCATTCCTGATTATACTTTTATTCAGGACGAGCAGGCAGCTGACAGGCCTGTTATTCAGCAGTACCCATATGTTTATAGTAGGTGAGGCAGACAAGATCCAGAAGAGGTAGCGACACCAGTCCCTGAGCCTTCCTCATCGTCTTCTACTCACGAGATTCCTGCAGAAGCATCAGATCTTGATCTTCCTATTGTTGTTCGGAAAGGTACTCGTACTTGTACTATTAGACATCCTATTACAAATGTGTGTTGTCTGTCCCACTTATCTAAGCAGGCCCGCGCATTTGCTATTGGGATTGATTTTGTTGATATACCAAGGAATCACTATGATGCTATGAAGGACAGTGGCTGGAAACAGGAAATGCAGCTTGAGTTGTCAGCTCTTTTGCATAATGGCACATGGGATCTTGTTGACTTACCTGCAGGAAAGAAAGCAGTGGGTTGCAGATGGGTTTTCACCATCAAACATAATCTGGATGGATCCGTTGAGAGGTTGAAGGCCAGATTGGTAGCAAAAGGCTACACACAGACCTATGGCGTTGATTTTTTTTCTCCGATAGCTCGTCTAAATTCTGTGCGGATTATTATTTCTCTGGCTACTACCTTTGATTGGCCCCTATTTCAGCTTGATGTTAAGAATGCCTTTCTACATGGTGACCTACAGGAAGAGGTATATATGGAGCAACCTCCTGGGTTTGTTGCTCAGGGGGAGTGTCAGAAGGTGTGTAAATTGAAGAAAGCCATATATGGGCTGAAACAGTCTCCTCGAGCTTGGTTTGACAAGTTCAGTGACGTTGTACTCTAGATGGGTTTTTCTCGCTCCATGACTGATCACTCTTTATTCTACTCTAGCTCTTCTTGTGGCTCTATCATTATTGACTGATCACTCTTTATTCTTGTGGCTCTATCATTATTGCTATCCTACAGGAAGGCTTGTAGAGACACTTCCAAACGAAGGATCTGGGTAAACTGAGATATTTTCTGAGCATTGAGGTGCTTAGATCTCATGCAGGTGTTAATCTATCTCAGAGGAAATATGTGCTTGACTTACTACATGAGAGAGGCATGACTGAATCTAAACCGGTATCTACTCCTATGGATTATCACATCAAGGAGACGGTTGATGATGTTGATTACTCAGATCCAGGATATTATAGGAGAATAGTTGGCAAAGCTAATATATCTGACTGTTACACGACCTGACATTTCTTTTGTTGTAGGCGTTATGAGTCAGCATATGCACTCACCACGACAGTCACACTGGACAGCAGTTTGCCGGATTCTGAGATATCTGAAGAGTGCTCCTGGTAAGGGGATCACTTATTCTAAACCCAAGGTGACTCCATCTACTTTGACTCTCACAGGGTATTCAGATGCAGATTGGGTTGGTGATCATACTGATAGAAGGTCTACATCAGGCTATTGTACCTTCCTAGGTGATCATTTGATTACTTGGAAAAGCAAAAAGCAGCATGTGGTAGCTAGGTCCAGCACTGAGGCTGAATACCGTGCTATGGCCCATGCATGTTGTGAACTACAATGGGTCAAATTTGTTCTTTCTGAGTTAAAAATCACTATTATGTCTTCTATGGAGCTCAAGTGTGACAACCAGTCTGCTATACACATTGTCAGGAATCCTATCTTTCATGAGCGTACAAAGCATATAGAAGTTGATTGCCATTTTATTCATGACCAAATAAAAGATGGTACTATTGTGATGCCATATGTCAAGTCTGAAGATCAACTGGGGATATCTTGACAAAGCCTTTGGGTCCAGCAGCTTTTCAGAGATTATGTGACAAGTTGGGCATACACGATGTGTACTCTCCAGCTTGAGGGGGAGTGTGAAACAACATGCATCCCCGTCGATACTATCGACAGGAGGTCGATGGTATCGACTTTATCACAGCAACAGAAGAGCATTCCGTCGATATCATCGACAGTCCTGTCGATCGTACCGAAAGTTGATCAGTGGCAGAAATCGACGACCCGTCTCCTGGTTCTATCTTTATTATATTATTTTTTTTACTATTTTTCTCTTATTTTCTTCTTTGTACCACCATGTATCTTACCCTAATATATAAAAACAAGGAGAGACGGCTATTGCCCTCTCAAGAAAGTTGCTCCTTGCAGTCGACAAATCTCTCGGTGTCGTCTCCTCATCTCTTCTCATAGACAGGATTCTTGGCAATGTGTATAGCTGCTTGGTTGTCACACTTGAGTTTCATTGGAGATGAAATAGGAATCTTCAGCTCAGAAAGCACAGATTTTACCCATTGTAACTCACAGCATGCATGTGCCATTGCCCGGTATTCAGCCTCAGTGCTAGATCTTGCCACAACATTTTGCTTTTTACTTTTCCAAGTAATCAGATGATTCCCTAGAAAAGTGCAATATCTTGATGTAGATCTCCTGTCAGTCTGATTTCCAGCCCAATCTGCATCTGCATAACCTGTAAGAACCAAGGTAGAAACATGCATCTTCAATTTATAATAAGTGATTCCCTTGCCAGGAGCACTTTTCAGGTATCTCAAAATCCAACAGACCACTGTCCAATATGACTGTCGAGGTGAGCTCATATGCTGACTCACCACCCCTACAACAAATGAAATATCAGGCTGTGTAACAGTCAAATATATCAGTTTACTAACAATCTTCCTGTAATATCCTGGATCTGAATACTCTGCATCATCAGCCATTTCCATGATGTGATAGTCCATAGGAGTAGATATTGGCTTGGACTCGGTCATGCCTGTCTCCTGTAGTAAGTCTAGCACATATTTCCTCTGAGATAGGTTGATACATGCATGAGTTCTAAGTACCTCAATGCCCAAAAAATATCTCAGTTTACCCAGATCCTTTGTTTGGAAGTGTCCCTGCAAACCTTCCTTCACTCGTGATATTCCTGTAGAATCACTGCCAGTAATCACTATGTCATCAACATATACATCAATAATTATAGATCCACATGAAGAAGTAGAATAAAATAACGAGTGATCAGTCACAGAACGAGAGAAGCCCATTTGCAGAACAACATCACTGAACAAAGGAGGTGCAGCCAAACACTCTAAGGGGAATAGAAAAGGGCTGATCTGTGGGACGTAATACAGAGAAAGGAGTGCGCCCTTTGAGAACAGAGGAGGGTTGTCTATTAATTAAGAAGCGCGTAGTGAGAAGGGCCTCAGACCAAAATTTCTTGGGCACATTGGACTGAAACATGATAGACCTGGCAACATCAAGAAGGTGGCGATTTTTTTCTCTCGGCCACCCCATTTTGTTGAGGGGTGTGAGGACAGGATGTATGATGAATCATGCCCACAGAACTGCAAAAGTCAGACATGGCTTTTTGAAAATACTCTAAAGCATTATCAGATTGAAGAACTTTAATGTTACAATCAAATTGAACCTGAATTTCTTTATGAAAATGTTTAACAATAGACAGCACAGACTCCCGATTTTTGAGTAAATAAATCCATGCCATACGAGAAAAATCATCCACAAAGGAAATAAAATGACAAAAACCATTATAATTTTGGTCTTTAACAGGACCCCATACATCACTATGAACCAACTTAAAGGGGGACGATGCCCATTTATTGACACGACTGGGATAAGACAATCTATGATGCTTTCCCAACTGACACAACTGACACTCTAAAGATGACACTTGGGACAACTCAGGTTCAAACTTCCGCAGGCTTTCCACAAATGGATGTCCATATCTGCAGTGTCATAGTAAAGGGGAACCACTCAACGGGACGGCTGGGGCAGGATCAGATACTTGGCGAGGCAGACTATCACCATGGAAGAGGTAGAGATCACCTTTCCTAGGCCCCCCACCAATCATCCTCATACTCTTGAGATCCTGTAAAACAAAACAAGAGGGCTGAAATGTTACTGTACATTTTACTGTGTCAATCAATTTTGCAACAGAAAGTAGATTGAAAGGAAACTCGGACACAAAATGCACAGATTTAAGATCAATTTTAGGTGTTAGAGGAACAAATCCACTAGCTAACACCCTTCTTACTGAACCATCTGCCAGTTCAACAGATTGATGGGGAATATACGAGTCAATGGAATGGAGCAATCTCCTCATACCAGTCATATGTTGTGATGAACCAGAGTCAACCACCCAAGAAGAAGTAGAACTAGAAGCTATAAGAGATGTAGCTTGATTACCCGCAGTAGATGCTAGGATTGTTGAAGATGACGATCCCAGATTCATGTGCTGAATGGCAAGAATAAAGCGGTCATACTCTTCCTGAGTGAGAGTAATACCCGAGGAGCTAGAACTCACATCTGGAGATGCAGAAGGCTCAGTAGTTGTGGCATAATTTGCTGCCCCCATTGGTGGTGCAGCACGTCTCCCATGTTTCTTCCAACATTTCTCCACTGTGTGTCCTGGTTTGTCACAGAAAGTACACCTGGGACGTGTCCCGCGTCCTCTGCCCATACCAGGGCGTCCTCCTCGCACTGCAGCAGCTATAGATGCATGAGACTCCCCAGAAGATACAACCGATATAGGATCAACAGACTCAAAGTTGGATTGTTGAATCCTCGAGTAGGCTTCCTCAAAGCTGGGCAATTTATCAGAGGCAAGGATAACACTCCTGGAAGAGTTGCAGGATGAACTAAGTCCAGACAAATTTGGCAGTAATCAAATCATCTTTGTCTTTGACCTGCTCTACAACTGTCACAGGATGATAATAACTCAGCTCTTGGGCAATAGCCTGAATCGCTCCGAAATATTCTTCTAGTGACTTGTCACCCTGTCTCTCTGCAAAAAGGCGATCATATATCATAAACTGGCGAAGAGCATTCTTCTCCTGGGAGTAATGCTTTTTCACTGTGTCACATATCTCCTTGGTTGTAGAGTAAAACATGAACCTTGTAGCAATCGCAGGTTCCATACTCCCCCACAACCAAGTCTTCACAAGACTGTCATGACGCTTCCACTCCGCATATTCTTTATCAGTAGCAGCAGGGGAACAGAGTCAACATGCATCGCATTGTCACGAGACTCCAAAACTGTATGGACAACATTCATCCATAGAAGATAAATTTTCCCATTCAACTTTATAGAGGGGATAGGAGACATCTCGTTGTAGATAGTAGACATCTTGGTATCTGCCATGATTTAACGGGACTTTGTGACAGACTGATACGCGTCACAGTGAAAGCTCGAGTGACGGAGAGATACACGTCACACCACAGAAGGATGTGTTACTGACGCATCAACAGCCTCCAATCGATTTCCTAATCACACATGGAGGAGATGTGATTAGGAACACACTCCGGAGGTGACGAGTCCTTCGGTTTGGGTTTTAGAAACCCGTTGGATCAACCGAAAAACCCCAAACAGCAACTACGGCACCTGCAGATCTAGCTGACAATTGCAATGGATGATCGTGTGGCTTGGACGATTGAACCTACACCAGCGGTGGAGGGGCCAGCAGCGACGACGGCTGGACGTTGCTGTCCCAGCGGCGGCGGCGGCTAGAGGCCGCTAGCCCGGCTACGGTGTCGGTTGCTACTGCTGCTGCCAGCGGCGGTGGCGGTGGCTGGTGTTGATCTTGTTGGTGGTCGGTGGCTAGGGTAGGAGTGGATCGGGCAGAGGCTCTGATACCATGTCAGTTACGTAAGGGCTGCGTAGGGCAGAGTGAGATTGCTGAGAGCCATCTCCTCTTTATTGATATAGATGGGAAAATTACATAGAGGTACAACAGTAATAAGGAAATGACAAAAATAAATAATACAGATAATAAAGAGATATGTTAACACCCTCCATCAAGTTGAACAGGAAGAATTAACTCTTATGTATGAATGTTGTCCATACAGTGTTGGAGTCACGAGACAAGGCGAGACATGTTGATTCTGATCCTCCTGCGTCTACTGACAAAGACTATGTTGAATGGAAGCGTCATAATAGTCTGGTGAAGACATGGCTGTGGGGGAGCATGGAACTTGGGATTGCCTCGAGGTTCATGTTCTACACTACTGCCAAAGAGATATGGGATGCAGTAAAGAAACATTATTCTCAAGAAAAGAATGCTCAGGGAGACAAGTCTTTAGAAGAATACTTTGGAGTGATCCAAGGTATTGCACACGAGCTGAGCTTCTATCATCCAGTGACTGTCCAGGAACAAGTCAAAGACAGAGATGACTTGATTATAGCAAAGTTCTTATCTGGTATGAGTTCTTCGTGTAGTTCAGCTCGTAGCGTCATCCTAGCTTCTGACAAACTTCCCAGCTTGGAAGAAGCTTACTCAAGGATTTTGCATGCAAATTTTGAACCTGTTGATCCTACAACAGTCTTATCTCCTGGAGATTCCCATGCTTCTGTAGTTGCTGCAGTGAGAGGAGCACGGACAAGTATGGGTCGAGGACGTGGTACTCGCCCTGAGTGCACTTTCTGTGACAAACTTGGACACACAGTTGAGAAATGTTGGAAGAAGCATGGTAGACTGCACCACCTGTGGGAGCACAAACTATACTGCCACTACTGAGTCTTCTGAGCCTCCTGCTTCGAGTTTTGGTTCTTCTGGCATCACACTCACCAAGGAGGAATGTGATAGATTTCTTCTGACTACCCAGCATCTGAGTTTGGGGTCATCTTCTTCAGCCAACTTGGCATCCACCACTGGTAATCAGGTTACCTCTTTATTGGCTTTTGGTTCTACTTCTTCATGGGTGGTTGACTCTAGAGCGTCACAACATATGACTGGTATGAGGAGACTACTTCATTCCATTGACTCACATATTCCTCACCAATCTGTAGCAATAGCAGATGGTTCAGTGAGGAGAGTGTTAGCCAGTGGATCTGTTTCCCTGACTCCTAAAATTGATCTTAAATTCGTACATTATGTGCCTGCATTTCCATTTAATCTTCTCTCTGTTGCTAAATTGATTGATACTGTGAAATGTACGATAACTTTTGGACCTTCTTGTTTTGTATTACAGGATCTCAAGAGTATGAGGACGATTGGTGGGGGGCCTAGGAAAGGTGATCTCTACCTCTTCCACGGTGACAGTCTGCCTCGCCAAGTATCTGCTCCTGCTCCAGCTATCCCTTTGAGTGGTTCTCCCTTACTGTGACACTACAGATATGGACATCCTTTGTTAGAGACCCTGAGGAAGTTAGAACTTGAGTTGTCTCAAGTGTCTTCATTAGAGTGTCAGTCCTGTCAACTGGGGAAACATCATAGAATGTCTTATCCTGGTCATGTCTATAAATGGGTGTCTTGTCCTTTTGAGTTAATCCACAGTGATGTTTGGGGTCATGTAAAAGACCATAACTATAATGGTTTTCGTTATTTTATTTCCTTTGTGGATGATTTTTCGCGTATGACATGGATTTATTTGTTGAAGAGTCATGAGTCTATGCTATCCATTGTCAAGCATTTTCATCAAGAAATAAAAGTTCAATTTCATTGCAATATTAAAACTCTTCAATCTGATAATGTCGTGGAGTATGTTCAAAATGCTATGGATGATTTTTTTAGTCCTGTAGGGATGATACATCGTACATCCTGCCCTCACACCCCTCAACAAAATGGGGTAGCAGAGAGGAAAAATCGTCACCTTCTTGATATTACCAAGACAATTATGTTTCAATTTAATGTTCCTAAGAGATTCTAGTATGATGCTTTACTTACTGCATGTTTCCTTATCAACAGGCAACCATCTTCTGTGCTCCAAGGACGTACTCCATTCTTTGTCTTACATCCCAAAGATCAGCCTTTCCTTGTTCCCCTCAGAGTGTTTGGTTGTACTTCCTTTGTCCACAATTTTGATCCTAAGGCTGATAAGTTATCTCCTAGGTCAATTAAGACTCTTTTTCTTGGGTACTCCAACACTAGCAAAGGGTACAAGTGTTATTGTCCAAGTCTCCGTCGTATGTTTGTGTCTAGGGATGTGACTTTTCATGAATCCACTCCATATTTCTCAAGTGTTCCCAGTAAGGGAGAGCAGTTATGTGAGAGAGTACCACCATCAGATATCAGTGAGAGAGTGACACCACCACATTAGAGTGAGAGAGTGTCACCTATCATTCCTGACTATACTATAATTCAGGAAGAGCAGCTAGCAGATGGTCCGTTAATTCAGTAATATTCATGTGTTTACAACAGACGAGGCAGAAAGATCCAGAGGAGGTGGCGACTCCGGTCTCTGAGCCTCTCCCGTCTTCCTCTACTCAAGGGATTCCTGGAGAACCATCTGACCTTGATGTTCCCATTGTTGTCCGCAAAGGTACTCGGCATCCTATTGCAAATGTGTGTTGTTTGTCCAAATTATCTAAGCAGGCCCGCTCATTTGCTCTTAAGATTGATTATGTGGTCATTCCAAGAAATCATCTTGATGCTATGAAGGATATTGGTTGGAAATAGGCGATGAATGTGGAAATGTTTGCTCTTTTACAGAACAACACCTGGGAACTTGTTGACTTACCTCCAGATAAAAATGTTGTGGGGTGCAGATGGGTATTCACAGTAAAACATAATCCAGATGGTTCGGTGGAGAGGTTGAAAGCTAGACTGGTGGCAAAAGGGTACACTCAGAAATATGGGGTTGATTTCTTTGAGACCTTTTCACCGGTGGCTCGTCTGAATTCTGTGTGTATTCTTATTTCTCTGGCTACTACCTTTGATTGGCCTTTATTTCAGTTAGATGTCAGGAATGCCTTTCTTCATGGTGATCTACAAGAGGAGGTATACATGGAGCAACCACTTGGTTTTGTTGCTCAGGGGGAGTGTCAGAAGGTGTGTAGATTGAAGAAAGCCACCTATGGATTGAAACAATCTCCTAGAGCTTGGTTTGACAAGTTCAGAGATGTTGTGCTAAAGATGGGCTTTTCTAATTCTGTGACTGATCACTCCTTATTTTATTCTAGTTGTTCTGGTGGATCTATTATTATTGTTGCGTATGTTGATGATATAGTTATCACTGGAAGTGATTCTACAGGCATATCCCGTGTGAAAGAAGGCTTGCAGGGGCACTTTCATACAAAGGATCTGGGAAAACTTAAATATTTTCTGGGCATTGAAGTACTTAGATCTCATGCAGGTACCAATTTGTCTCAGAGAAAAAATGCGCCGGATTTACTACAGGAAGCAGGTATGAGTGAGTCCAAGCCCGTGTCTACTCCTATGGACTATCATGTGAAGGAGATGACTGATGATACTGATTATCCAGATCTAGGATATTACAGGAAAATTGTTGGTAAATTGATATATCTGACAGTTACACGTCCTGACATTTCCTTTGTTGTAGGAGTAGTGAGTCAACATATGAGCTCATCACAACAGTCTCAATGGACATCAGTCTGTCGTATTCTGAGATATCTGAAAGGTGCGCTTGGTAAGGGAATCATCTATTATAGGCCGAAGACCCTTGTATCTACTCTTTCTCTCACTGGTTATGTAGATGCAAATTGGGCTGGTAATCTGAATGACAGGAGGTCTACGTTTGGATACTGCACGTTTCTAGGAAATCACTTTATTACCTGGAAAAGCAAAAAGCAGAATGTTGTGGCAAGATCTAGCACAGAAGCTGAGTATAGAGCAATGGCGCATGCCTATTGCGAGTTGCAGTGGGTTCAATCTGCACTTTCTAAATTACAGATTCCTGTTTTGTCTCCTATAGAACTCAGATGTGACAATCAAGCTGCTATCTACATTGCCAAGAACCCAGTCTTCCATGAACGCACTAAGCACATAGAGGTTGACTGCCACTTTATTAGAGATCAGATCAAGAATGGTATTGTTGTGACTCCGCATGTCAAATATGAAGATCAACTTGCAGTCATTGAGTCCAGCAGCATTTCAGAGTTTTTGCAACAAGCTGGGCATACATGATGTGTACGCTCCAACTTGAGGGGGAGTGTTAATATATTTCATTATATTCAGTTGTTTATTTCATTTTGTAATTTATATATCCTACTGGACCTCTATGTAAATTCTCCAACTTCTCTTATTAATGAAAAGGGAGAAGGCGCATTGCCTCTCCTCACGCTGCATTGCATGCAGCATTGCGGAAATCGTGTTCACACAATGGTCTAACATGTTTGATGTGCCTTAGGATGACCATTATGAAGGCTACAGTTCCACTTAACTATTAATTTAGGATCATATGGTTTTTTCTAGTGGGTCTTCTAGGTATGAACATGATTATATTTGTTGGTTCATCACTTTTCATCTGTATGCTGTGAAATGTTAATCTTAGTGATGCACACAGCCTCAAAATTAACTTGAGTGGATGAAAAAAATAGGTAAAGCTTATTGGACGCATGTGATAACTAGGCCTAGTGGTGAAATTATGGTTGCTCATGTATTCATATAATAAGTGTACTATGATGCATATCATGGACTCATCATTGTTGTAAGATGGTTGTGGTACTTGGTAGAGGTTTGGAGAGTAGCCAGACAATTGATATGCAAAATCATGCAAGCTCGAATGTGAGATGCTATTAGTATATACACTTTACTGCTTTTCTTTACTTAGTGTATTTTACTTATCGTCTTGTCTCTTTTACTCTTTATCCCATATTGGTTATCTCTAAATTCTGTACACTCTCTTGTCTTATAAAAGAGAGCCCAATGTATTCTTTTTAATTATCCAATAATAAGCAATCTCGTTGCTGACTTCAGATGGTATCAGAGCGGGCCGATCCACCTTAAACCTAATCCCTCCCTCACCCCAACCCTAGCCGCCATCTTCTCCACCAACCCTAGCCGCCGCCACCCCCCCTTCCTTTTTTCCCACCGCTGCTACAGTGTTGTCGCCCTCCCCGCCTCCTCCACGCGCCTCCGGCTGCCCCTCTTCTCCTCCTCATCTCTTCTCCTTCTTCCCCTCTTCCACCTACACCCTCTCCACCCTCCATTCACCACCGCCTACCCCTCCATCTCCTCCATGTCGCCGACAACAACTGCTGTCCTCCCTGCCGCTGCACCATCAGCCCTCACAGCCATCTCCTAGACCCTCCACCTCTCCAATCTCTCCACCAACCTCCTATCTCCTGGCTACTCCCATCCTTGTGGCCTAATCTACCACAGGTCTCTCTTTTGTGCTCCGTTTCGCTTTCTGAAACTCTCCGGACAGCCCCGACGTTTTCCAGTTCTGGCACGTTGACGGCGTAAAAGGCTTCTCCTTCTCTATCTGCCTGCGCCTCATGGTGGAGTGATTAATCCTCCATGTTGGCGTAGGTTTCTGCTGCCCCTACGTGGGTTTTTTTCTAAGATTCATGCGTAGATCTTCTGCCCTCTACTACTAGTCCATGCACTGGACTTTTGCTGACTTCTGTTGCTGCTGCTGACTTCTGCTGCCCTCTGTGCCTGTGCTTCTGCCTCTGTCTCCATCTTCCGATGGCGACTCCTGATCTTCCACGGACTTTGTGTGTTACCACTGTGAAGTTGGATAACTCCAACTGTCACCTCTGGACGGCTTCCTTTGAGCTCTATGTTAAAGCACAAGGACGCTACTCTCATCTATCTACCAAGGGACCGGCGGTCCCCGCTGCTGAGGCTGATGAAAAGACTAAGCAGGCCTACGATCTCTGGTCCAAGGAGGACTACGGTGTTATGACATGGATGGTCAACAGCGTCGAGCCAAAGATCAGCCAGTCTCTTCTTCGCCTCCAGACTGCAAAGGAGATGTGGGATCAACTTTCCCACGTCTACTCTCATCAGCAAAATCCCAAGAAGGTTTTTGAAATCTTCAAGCAACTGGCCAAACAGGAATTTACTACCATAGACTCTATTGAGGACTACTACAACAGCTGATGTGCTCTCTGGGATGAATTCCAGGTGTATCATCCTCTTTCTGCCGACATCACTGAAGTTCAGCGTCAACGGAATGAACTTATGCTTGTTTAGTTCCTCGTTGGCCTACCTTCTTCCTTCGCTGGAGTTGTTGATCAGATCCTATCCAGTGATCCTCTGCCCACCGTGCGAGATGTTTTGAAAAGGGTTCAATGTCTGCCATCTGTTTCGCAGCATCTTCCCGACACTTCCGATGGAGCAACCCTCGCTATTTGTACTGGCGACTCCTTCCGAGGCCGCGGTCGTGGTCGGGGCCGCGGACGTGGACGCTCTACTGCACCTGGACGTGGCTCTGGCGCTGAATCTACTGAACCTCATTTCTGCACCTTCTGCAAGCGGACAAACCACAATGAAGACCGCTGCTGGATCAAGCATGGCAAGCTCGCCTAGGCAAACCAAGTCACGACGGATCAGCCTGAGACTGCTACTACCTCTGCTCCGCCTTCTGCGGATTGGATACGGTCCGAATTTGAGAAACTTCTCCAGGCTCGTCTTGCTTCTTCTGTTGACAACTCTACTGATGGTAGCACCGCCCTCCTGACACAATCTAGTAAAACTTTGTGGGTGATTGATTCTGGTGCGACATCTCATATTTCTGGCAATCTTGCTTTATTTTCTAAACTACAAACTACTTCTATTATACCTCATGTTACACTGGTTGATGGCTCTAAGACACCTGTTACTGGAATTGGTGATATATGTACCACTGGTTGCCTGCCTCTGCGGTCTACTCTTTATGTTCTTAAGTTTCCTATTAACCTGCTATTTGTCAATAGAACTGTGAAGAGTCTTCGTTGCTCGATTACGTTTGATCCGGATGGTGTTATTTTTCAGGATCTGCGCACGAGGACGACGATTGGTTCAGGCCATGAGGGACCAGAAGGGCTATACTACTTGGACGTTCCGAAGACCGCAGCAAACTTGACATCTTCTGTGACGGGCATCCAGTGGCACTATCGCTTAGGACATCCTTCTGCAGCGAAGCTGAAACAGTTATTACCTGATGTATTAGATTCTGTTTTTCATTGTGAGACTTGCCAACTGGGCAAACAGACCCGAGCAACTTTTTCCAAAAAAATAATGTATTAGCTCTAAACAACCATTTGACATTATTCATGTTGATGTTTGGGGACCCTATTCTGTGTTGAGTACTTCTGGATTTCGATATTTTCTGAGTTTTATTGATGATTTTTCTAGAACCACCTGGTTGTTTTTGCTCAAAGACAGGTCTACTGTTCTTGACAATATCACTGCTTTCTTTGCTAAGATTCGAACCCAATTTGCTAAACCCATTAAAAATTTTCGAACTGATAATGCCTTAGAATTTGTGCAAGCCTCAGTCAGCCTCCTTTGTCGAAAACAGGGTACCATACACCAAACTTCATGTGCTTACATGCCACAACAAAACAGAGTCGCTGAACGTAAAAATCGCCACCTTCTTGAAGTTGCCCGCACTTTACTGTTTCATTATCATGTTCCCCAGCACTTTTGGCCTGAGGCTATCTCTACTGCTTGTTACCTAATTAACCGAATGCCCTCTTCTGTGCTTGGAAATCAAGTTCCATATCAGATTCTGTTTCCGGATGCGCCCCTTTTTTCTGTGCCTCCGCGTATCTTTGGGAGCACTTGCTTTGTCAAAAACCTTTGTCCCAGTCTAACCAAACTTGATCCCAGAGCGACTGTGTCTTCCTAAGGTACTCGCGCACTCAGAAAGGGTATCGCTGCTATGATCATGTGTCAAAGAAATAGTTTGTATCTACTGATGTTGTTTTCTTTAAGCATATGCCATTTTACTCGTCTGTCGGGTCGGCTCTTTCTTCGGACTTATTACTGGACACACATTTACCTATCATGGATGATACTGCTGATATTACTGCTAATGTCGATACTGCTTCTCCTAATGAAAAGCCGCCTCTAAAAGTGTATCAAAGAAGACAGCAACTCCCTCTATGGCCCCTCCAACGTCTTCATCCTCCATGCCAGATCAAACACCACCGCAGGTACTCTCTGATCTTGATGTTCCTATCAGCTTGAGGAAAGGAACTAGAACTTACACTAAACATCCTATTGGAAATTTCTATACTACTGATAATCTAGGAACTAATTTTGCAAATTTTACTGTTGCTCTTTCTGCTATATCTATTCCTAAAAATGCTTCTCAGGCTCTTAAATATCCTGCTTGACGACAAGCTATGGAAGCTGAAATGCAGGCTCTTACTGAACGCAACACCTGGCAGCTGGTTGATCCTCCTGTAGATTGTTCTCCAGTTGGCTGTCGCTGGGTATTTACTATCAAATATCAACCGGATGGCACAGGTGAACGGCTGAAGGTGAGACTTGTTGCGAAAGGCTATACACAAACTTACGGGGTCGATTACTTTGAGACCTTTTCTCCTGTGGCTCGGCTGAACTCTGTACGGATTCTTATTTCTGTTGCTATTAATTCTAATTGGCCCTTGTAACAACTTGATGTAAAGAATTCTTTTTTGTATGGGGACCTACATGAGGAGGTCTACATGGAACAATCCTCGGGATTTGTGCTTCAGGGGGAGTCCTCTAAGGTCTGCAGGCTGAGGAAGGCCATTTATGGTTTGAAACAGAGTCCACGTGCTTGGTTTGATAAACTGAGTACTATATTTCAGAAATTTTCTTTTAAACGCTCCTAGTCAAATCACTCTGTTTTTGTCAAAAATACTACCGCTGGCATTGTTATCCTTATTCTATATGTTGATGACATCATTCTCTCAGGGAGTGATCCTGCAGGCATTCAAGCTACCAAGTGCTATCTGGAGAAACACTTTGTTACCAAAGACCTCGGCTCTCTGCGGTATTTTCTTGCCATTGAAGTTTCTCGGTCCTCTTCTGGTCTTTGTCTGTCTCAACGCAAATATGTTCTGGATCTGCTTTCTGAAACTGGACTTCTAGGTGCTAAGCCTGTTAGCACACCTCTGGATCCAAATACTGACTGGGATGATGAGAACTCTCCTGCCTATCCTGACCATCATCAGTATCGACGCATGGTTGGTAAGCTTATTTATCTAACTGTTACACGAGCTGATATTACTTCTGCTGTCGGGTTTGTTAGTAGATATCTAGATAAACCCCGGTCCCCGGCAATGTCACTGGGACGTTGTTTGTCACATTCTTAAATATTTGAAGAGCTCTCCTGGGAAAGGCCTGCTATATAAGAAACATGGTCACTGTAAACTCCTTGGTTATTCTGATTCTGACTATGCTGGGAGCAAGCTTGACCGACGCTCCACTTCTGGCTACTGTACATTTGCGGGAGGAAACCTTGTTACTTGGCGAAGCAAGAAACAGACTGTGGTTGCTCGCTCAAGTGATGAAGCTGAATATCGCGCCATGGTGTTATTCTGGATTCGGAGCCTGCTGAAGGATTTTGGTGTTTCTAACTCCTCTCCTATTTCGATGTATTGTGATAACAAAGCTGCTACGTTTATTGCCAGTAATCCCACTTTTCATGAGCGAACTAAACACATTGAGGTGGACTGCCATTTTGTTCGCAAAGCTGTCTTATCTGGCCAGATATCCACTCCCTACATCCCTACTTCTGATCAGGTGGCTGACATCTTCACAAAGATTCTTCCAAAGACGAGATTTGCTACTATGACATCCAAGCTGGGCATGATTGACATCTACGCTCCAGCTTGAGGGGGAGTATTAGTATATACACTTTACTGCTTTTCTTTACTTAGTGTATTTTACTTATCGTCTTGTCTCTTTTACTCTTTATCCCATATTGGTTATCTCTAAATTCTATACATTCTCTTGTCTTATAAAAGAGAGCCCAATGTATTCTTTTTAATTATCCAATAATAAGCAATCTCGTTGCCGACTTCAGAGATGCCTAAGACTTATGTATATCTCTTCAATGAACAATTATTTGTTGTGTGAAATCTGTGTAACTGTGTTCAGTCTTCTACTAGTGTATCAAGTGTCGCATCACTTGGATTATCATTCACCCACTGCATTGGAGGATTGGCATCCTCTATATCATCTTCTTTCCCATCATATTATATGTTATGACCATGAGGTGATGATATGGAAAATGGATATCTTGGCCTTTCTCAACATTGTTTGCCTTTTTGGGGGTAAGAGGTGATTTCTCGATAACTTATGTGAAGATTTACAAGATGTGATACTACAATAAACAAAAAGGAAAGACCTACCTATATGTTTTGTGTAAGAAGTTAGCATCTAGCTTCATGGTAGAACACAACTAGGTATGCCTAAGCTTGTCGTCTTTAAAATTCATATTGTTTTTAGTGTTCAAAACATTTTTGCAATATTCTTTGTCATCAATCACGTAAGTATTAACCCCACATCAAAATCACAAACCAATGTTGCATTCATTTATCAGCCCAATTCATTTTCTAAAGTGGATGAGGTTGTACGCCACCGCCCCCAACCAATGTCACTGTGTAGGAAGCAATAATATAGATACTAGGCATGAATAGAACAAAATACATACACCTACACTATACATTTTCAAGAAGTAGGAGATGGAAAGAACAAAGTTAGATACACGTGTAGATATATATATATATATATATATATATAGAGAGAGAGAGAGAGAGAGTCAGTCTAGAATACACTCTAGTGTATATATCACATCGTTCACCTCAATGGTTTTCCATGATGTAACATTTTTTTAAATCCAACTTGTTGCATCTTATGAATAGCTTATATATAAAATTTGAGCTTGTTCGACAACTTATAGGTCATGCGTATAAATAGAGCAAAAAGGATGCATTTCAAATCAGTTATGTGTGGCAATTTTTTTGTCCTCAGGTAAGTGACTAGCACTCATCTAAATGGGCTCAAATTTCATGTGGTCTATTTTTATTAAGACAGTGAAGATCAATGGTTTAAATTTTGCAAAAAAATTAGTCCACATAGGCAAACACCATTAGGATGCATGGTATGATCTGCACACAGAGTGTATTCTAGCCTAACTCTCTCTCTCCTCTCTCTCTCTCTCTCTATATATATATATGTGAGTGTGTGTGTATGTATATGTATATATACACACATAGTAACAAAAGTCTCCGAATTTTACAAAAATCGGCGATTTTTCACGATTTTATAGGCTCCTGAATGTTCACCATGATTAATATGTCGGTCGCCGATTTTTCGGGACGTTTCACGATTTTTTCCCGTCTTTTCACGATTTATACGATTTTTCACGATTCTTCATGACTTTTCACGTTTTTTCACGATTTTCCACTTATAAGTCGTTTGCTCTTTTTTTTACAATACCACGTACACAGAACTCCTGATATACACTAAACCTCCAAACCGCAACTTTCCCGGCAGTCCATTGTCATTGTTTAACTATTCTTTAATTATTTTACCACTCTTTTCACTCAATAAGATTGTATGTCTAGTGACCTTAAAAGTTACATTTGTATCTGATATGTCTATATATATATATATATATATATATATATACATATATATATATATATGCATAGTCACAAATTCGGTATTAAGAATACATTGGGTTGAGTTTAAAAAATCAGAATTTGACAATTATGCGGGAAATTAGGGTAAAACGGTCAACATACAGTAAAAATACGGTCCACAATTTGGAAAAATTTTGAGAAAACATCGGAGGATATATACATACATTGCATACACCTTCTATGTATATATATATTTTTTCACAAATATATGTACATGTAATTGTATTCATATATCTATAACTATTACATACATACACACACGTGTTGACACATATATATGCACATAAACTAAGTTAGAGTCTTAATCAATATAATACGGGAAAAGAACGTATATAACGGGAAAAACACATTAAACGTGAATAATTCGCGAATAATAATCATCATCATCATCTAAGCCTCAGTCCCAACTATGTTGGGGTCGGCTACATGGATCCTTCATTTCCATTCAACTCTATCATGGGCCATATTCTGGTTGAGATGTAGAGATTCAAAAACTCTCTTTATAAGCTCATCCCGTGTTAATTTAGGTCTTCCTCTTCTTCTATTTACAGTGTTTGGCTCAATAGCAATGCTTCGTATAGGCGCACTAGTTGGTCTGCGTTGCACATGTCCGTACCATCTGAGTCGGCCCTCGCGCAACTTGTCCTCAATGCTCGCCACCCCCACTTTATTCTTGATATAGTCATATCTCAAGCGATCTTTTCTTGTCTTCCCACACATCCATCTCAGCATACGCATTTTCCATGTTCATCTTGTTGAGACCTTGTTTCTTCACTGCCCAACATTCACTCCCATAGATCATGGATGGTCGTATAGCTGTTCTATAAAACTTACTTCTTAACCTGAGAGGGATCTTCCGATCACATAATACTCTAGTTGGATTCCTCCATTTCAATCATCGTGCAATGATTCGGTGACAAATGTCATTTTGTACATCCCCGTCTATTTGAATAATAGAACCCAAGTAACGGAATTTATCACATTTTGGTATATCTACTCCGTCCAACTTGGCTCCATTCACACTGCAAGATTGGCTGAAATTGCAATGCATATACTCAGTTTTGCTCCTGCTAATCATCAATCCATTTCATTCCAATGTCTTTCTCCAACGTTCAATTTTAGCATTCAATCCATCTTTAGTTTCGTCAATCAAAACAATATCATCAGCAAATAACATACACTAAGGAAGAATTTGCGAATAATACGAAAATAAAACGTAGTATTCGGAAATTGGTATTTATTCCGTCGTTTCATACGTCTAGGGAAAAATTCGCATTTTAAACGCGAATTTTTCAAAATGTCGGAGTATATTGTGACTATGTATGTATGTATGTGTATATATAGTATATGTGTATATATAGTATATGTGTATATATGCATATATATACATATATGTATATGTGTATATCTAAGTGTATATATGTATATATAGTCAACTTATTCTCGATTATTTCTGAATAGTTGACTGAACTTTGACCTAAATATACCGATTTTTTCACGAATTTTACCGATTTTTTAGAAATTCCGATTTTTTCCGACCAACCAAAAAGTTGTTGAATCTCGAATTTGTCACTATGCACACAGACACATAAGTAATTGTCTTGCCAATTACAAGCCTTTTAGTGATATTATGCATAAAATTTACATAAAAATATACAACGTATGGAATGATACATAATTATTAAGTATCACTATTTAGAATAACAACCACAGTGATTTTTATTGCATTTTAAGCAACTTATGCAATGAGATATAATGGTCATAATATTTTTTTCTCATATATTATTGGTTTTATCTTTTATGATAATCTTTACCAGTGATACAAAATCTAAATCTAGGGTAAATTACCAAGAAGTGTCCAAAGATAAAATAGTTGAGAAAGTTAACAAAAGAAAGAAAAAAATCATTGAAGTGACCAAGAAGTGCCCAAAACTAGTACCATCTTCCAAAGAATTTGCTTGAAGTACACAAATTGCATCTCAAACATCGTTTTTACGAGCCCATACTTCCTAGCATTTAGGAAATCCTTATGGTTTCCTCTGAGTATCATCAAGAAACTATGTAGACCCCATACTCAATCGGATCACAACTCTTTTCTTGCCAGAATTTATGTAGCCTCCGAAAAGGATCACTTACCTCTCAAACATGTTTAACTGCTCAAATAATATACAATATAAGGAAAAGTACTGAGTTTTTAATCTTGGAATGTAAATTATGTGATATTATGAAAAATACTCACCATTCAAACAACCTGTAACTTTAGTCCCAATGTTTCCGAC
Organism: Alisma plantago-aquatica; assembly: GCA_963693085.1. NCBI lineage: Eukaryota > Viridiplantae > Streptophyta > Magnoliopsida > Alismatales > Alismataceae > Alisma > Alisma plantago-aquatica. Next base: position 1,956,881,372 of record OY856409.1, read on the forward strand.
GAACATGGTTTAAAATTTTGATTTCGACACCGTTTCCGATGGCTCAGAAATAGAAATTTACAGAAATTTTGATGGAAATTTTGACATTTACGGGAATTTCGACACAAGATTTCGACGACCAAATAAAGGAATTAAGTCATGAAATTTTACCAAGCTGGTCTACATCCATAAATACACCTATCTATGCAATAAAATCATATATTGATCTTGGTGGGGGTTGTGTGAGTGAAAAGAAGTTGAACTGTTTCGAACTTTCGATGAAGGTTTCCATGCAAATTTCAGTGCCATAAGGAATTATCTCATTCTCATAAATAAATTCAACAACAATCTATTGCAGCTTAGACCGTTGAATATCAATCAATCTATTGTAAATTTATAATACACAAGAAAGTATTAAATTACCTAATTGAAACTAGAGTGGTGTGGCGGCTGATCAAGCCCATGACCCCCACCTAGTGGTTGTTGTCCACACAGCCTTATTTATATTGTTGACATATTGATTCCAACTCATGGTATCTTTGACATATTTTATCCATTATCTTGACAAATAGGATATATATCAAGTTGGATTTGTAAATTAATTGCATTTATATGTAATATATAGCATAATTTCATAAATCCTCAAGTTTAAGTTGTGGTCTATCACTTGAAACTTGCAATTTCGGAGTAATCGTTTGATCAAGATGGGGTAGAAGTGGAAGAAATAGATGTAGATGGGAAGGAGAGAGATAAACTTACCTTATAGATCCAAAGAACAAGCCTTCAAAAGCAAGAGAATCCAAAAAATTACCAAAGAAGTAACCCTCCAAGTACAACAGGCTTTGGGTCGTTGATTTTCGAAATTTCGGTTGTGTTTCGTGAAATACACACCCAAATTGGCCCTTTTTCAACGAAATTTCTGTATTTTGTCAAATTTCACCCCTTTTTGCGAAATTTCTAACGAAATTTCAAAATTTTACATATTATTTCTGGACAGTTGCATTTCTATTTTCGATACCCGTCGAAACCGAAATTTCGCCTTCGAGCGAAATTTCAACATTTCGACTGAAATTTTGAACCATGCCGATGAGCTTGGAAAGAACTTACTTATCACTCCCTACGATGCCTTAAGTAATTAGGGCTCATACTCCTATATCCATATTGTTGTTCATAGTAGTACATTGAGTTCAACCAATGAACATCATTAAAAAATGCTATCATTGGAGAAGACGTGACAACATTGAAAATCATTATCGTCATCATCAGTTAAGCATCAAATCCAACCATTTTGAGGCCAAGCTACATCGATGCTTCTTTTCTGTTCAACTCTGGATGGGCCGTATTCTCATCAAGACGCGATAACAAATGGAACTGATATAATTAAATTTATCATCATAACAAATCAAAGCATAGTTTACCAGCCTCTTAACTTGTGAGGAATTCAGTAAATATCATGCATACTGTAGCTGAATTCGCACCTTGACGCACACTTTCCTTCACAAGGCATATGGTCTTCAAACCAACCAATTTTTGCTATCTGAGTTAGCAGTCATTGGAACTTCAACAGTTCTCATCATATGTTGTGCTAATATGATTTCACTCTACACAGTACGGTTGTAATTGGCATCTACTAGGACTTCAATTTCCCATTACGTGTTGTACATCAGTAGTTTCATTCCACAAAGTGGGGTTGTATGGAATTTTACATAACCCTGTTCGCTGCAAGCCTTGTAAGCTCTCACTGAGTTAGTACACAATTCAAGTTGTTTAGCCTTTTAATTAAGACTGTTACCTTCAAAATTAAATGTTCCCAATGACAGCAATATCATAGTGCATATAGTTACTGTGGCTGGAACCCACTACAGGCTACATCATTCTTCTATCCTTATGTGCGCCTTAAAATTGAAAATGAGTTGATAGCTACTTTTCACTTTGCGCTTACTTTTTTCCTGGCTTGTGATCTAACAATAACATATATACTTTTCACCATTCAAATCCCAAACATGTGCTTATTGCTTGAAATATACTAATCCAAAATTATCATCTTTTTTGTTTTCTGATCAAACTTCATGTGATCTTGTAGGACCAGGGAATTGTGAGTATTGGAAGCATATTTTCTTGTTCTGGAAAAAATTGAAGAGTAATATGAAACAACTTAAAGAATAAGCCAAAAATGCACAGAGAATAGCCATATCCCCTGAGAAAAATAATCATAGCATCCATCCTTGTGTCTCTACAGACATCTGGAGAAACAATGTGACCCCTTGTGTTTAACATATGAAATTTCACATGGACATTTCGCACTTGTGTATCCATGGTCGTTACATCAGAGTACAGTCATAACTCGAGCAGCGAAATCATGTGCAACCACTATGCAAAACGTCAAAAACATATCTTTTCACATCCAGAGGGAGAGAGACAGTGTCCTGATCGTACCTTATCTATATTATTAGCCTTTGAAGAACTCAACCATTGCCAGAGGCACATTAGCAGTGTTAAGATCATAACACCAGGGATACGATCATGACTAGTGCAATTGAATATGAAAAATATATGCCATACGTAAACAGAAGCAGTACCGCCGTAGCTAGAAATAGGACTATTTGGCATCTCATGAGGATCATTTGAGTAAAAGAGAGAGAGCATCACTAGTTCTCCACTTTTTCACTTCCACTTTCCACCACACCTTACACATGAGTCATTAGAGTTCAAGCATTTACAAAGGATGTGATTGCACTCTAGTGGAAGCAACTTTGTGTTCCATTGAGTTTTCTTTACTTTTGTTTTCATGTTTTTGTATCTTTTTTTTCTATCTATGGATAAGATATTCTACTTCATGTATTTACTAGGGTCAGCAGCCTGGTACCTTACATATTGAAGGAATTAGTCTATGGTTATTATCTTGTCAGAAAAAACTTTGCGGACATCTATGATTGTGCAGCTAAGCGTAGAGTGAGCAATTTGGAACTGTAGCATGTAGGCTAGGAAGCACGGACACTTCACGGAACTTGTTGTGTCTGTGTCCAACATGGACACACCTTGGACACGCCTGGACACGTGGCAAACACGCTCCGACATGTCCACTTAGTAATTTTATATTGCAATACCGAACACGGCTTCGACACTTCGTGGAAACATCCAAGACAGGCCATCTCAACCCACTTAAGCCTAAGCATCATCATCATCATCATCTAAGCCTCAGTCCCAACTATGTTGGGGTCGGCTACATGGATCCTTCGTTTCCATTCCGCTCTATCATGGGCTATATTCTGGTCGCGATGTAGAGATTCAAGATCTCTCTTTATAAGCCCTTCCCATGTTAATTTAGGCTTCCTCTTCTTTTATTAATTGTGCTTGACTCAATAGCATTACTTCGTATTGGTGCATTAGTCGATTTGTGTTGCACATGTCCATACCACCTGAGTCGACCCTCACGCAACTTGTCCTCAATGCTCGCCACCCCCACTTTATTCCTGATATAGTCATTTCTCAAGTGATCTTTTCTTGTCTTTCCACACATCCATCTCAGCATACGCATTTCAGCCACGTTCATCTTGTTGAGACCTTGTTTCTTCATAGCCCAACATTCACTCCCATAGAGCATGGTTGGCCGCATAGCAGTTCTATAAAACTTGTTTTTCAATCTGAGAGGGATCTTCCGATAACATAATACTCCAGCCTAAGATATGAAAAAAAACAAGCCTTCTCCAAATCCCCGCCTCATGTCCTCCAGTACTCCTTGCTCTACTAACATCAGGTGCTTAAGCTTTAGCTACTACAGGCAAATTGTCGATGCCCTTCTTTAGCAACTATAGCAGCCATCATCAGCGGCATCATCTCCACCAATTGTTGCAGTATTAAGGTACTGCTACATCAAGCACGAGGAAAGCAGTTGGATTCGCCGCCTTCTCTTCCAATTCCATGTAATTCTTCCTTCTTTGCTTCTCTCCCTCTCTTCTTCCTCCTCTTCATGTTTCTTATCCCCCTCTTCTTTTTCCTACACTAAAGCTACATGAGTTGCAAAAATGTTCCTTCACCTCTTTTTCCTACTTCTCTGTGTCTGCTTCTTCCTTATTTACTTTTTCTTCTCCACCTCTTTTTCCTATTCTCACTCCTGCCCCTCCTCTCTTTTCCAATTTGAATATGGCACCAACCACAACACTACTCCCATTCCCCTCCTCTTATTTCACATTGGTCCTCCACATCTCCTACCTTCTCTTGAAATTCCTCCCCTACTCTTCTTCTTGCTTCTCCTCTAGAAAAAAGTGGCAGAAAATTGTCCTCCCTATGCGAACTCTTTTTGTTACTTCTCTACATCTCCATCTCCCCTTCTCTTCTCTTGCTCCTCCATCTTAAGTAGCTCTCAATGTATTCACCCTCCTTTTCTTCCCTCTCAACCTCCGAGATACCTTCATTTTCCATCTCCTCCACCACCGGAAACAATATATGTCCTCACCCCCTCCGCTTCTTCATCTTGATAGTAAATCTTGTACACCCATTACTTCCACCAACAATTAAAAAATACTGCCCCACATTCTACTTCTCTTAATTTTCACAATTCCATATACTTTTACTACAATAATTTTATAATCAAACATCTTAATATATGTTGTGATTTAATTCATATTTTGACTTGTGGACATGATGTTATATGTTGACTACTTGTTGGATTTCATGGCGATTGTCCGTGTGGATAATCTATTTAGATCATTTTGTGTTTATGCATCCAACATATTATGCCATAATATGTTCTACATATATATTTATTTATTTATTTATTTGTCGTATCCAATGTCATGTTCGTGTCCTATATTTTTGGAAATCAATGTCCCGTGTCCGTGTTGATATCCGTGTTTGTGTCTATGTCCATGCTTCTAGCATGAATGATGGCATCACATCACGTTATGAGTGTTAACATGTCTTTTATTATGTTATTTATTTGTTTTGTTATTCTCTTATTACTGTTGTACCTCTATGTAATTTGCCCACATCTATAATAGAAGTGAGATGGTTGTTTGCCCTCTCATGTACGTTGCTCACGCAGCCACAATTCTTAAAGTCGTCGATCGTCTTCTCGTTGTCTCCTTTCCGCTGCTCCCTTTCACATGGTATCAAAGCGGTCTTGATCCGCCATCCCGCTTCCTCAGCACCACCGTCCCGCCTCCCTTCTCCCTTCTCAGCAGTTGCCGCCGCCGCAGCCTCTTCCAGGCGCCGCTGCCGCTGTCGTTGTCGTCGAGCCGGCAGGGATAGCAAGTCATGTCAGTTGGGAAAGCATCATAGATTATCTTATCCCAGTCGTGTCAATAAACGGGCATCTTGTCCTTTTGAGTTGGTTCATAGTGATGTATGGGGTCATGTTAAAGACCAGAGTTATAATGGTTTTCGTTATTTTATTTCCTTTGTGGATGATTTTTCCCGCATGACATGGATCTATTTACTCAAAAGCCGAGAGTCTGTGCTATCTATTGTGAAACATTTTCATCAAGAAATAAAGGTTCAATTTGACTGCAATATAAAAACTCTTCAATCTGATAATGCTTTAGAGTATATTCAAAAGGTCATGTCTGAATTTTGCAGTTTTGTAGGCATGATCCATCGCGCCACCTGTCCTCACACCCCTCAACAAAATCGGGTAGCTGAGAGGAAAAATCGCCATCTTCTTGATGTTGCTCGGTCTATCATGTTTCAATCTAATGTGCCTAAGAAATTCTGGTCTGAAGCCCTTTTAACTGTCTGTTTCTTAATTAATAGACAACCATCCTGTGTTCTTAAAGGGCAGACCCCTTTCTCTGTGCTACGTCCCACGGATCAGCCCTTCTCTGTCCCCCTTAGAGTGTTTGGTTGCACTTCTTTTATCCATAATTTTGACCCTAAGGCCGACAAACTTTCTCCTAGGTCTATTAAAACCTTGTTCCTTGGGTACTCTAGTACCAACAAAGGATACAAGTGTTATTGCCCTAGTCTTCGTCGCATGTTTGTGTCTAGGGATGTTACCTTCCATGAGACCACTCCATATTTTTCTGATGCTATGAGTAAGGGGGAGCAGTTGAGAGGAGTGCCACCAGCTTTTCAGAGTGAGAGTGGCACCATCTGTGCAGAGTGAGGGAGTGCCACCCATCATTCCTGATTATATGTTTATTCAGGAAGAGCAGGCAGCAGATGGGCCTGTTATTGAGCACTACCCACATGTTTATAGTAGGTGAGGCAGACAAGATCCAGAAGAGGTAGCGACACCAGTCTTTGAGCCTTCCTCATCGTCTTCTACTCACGAGATTCCTACAGAAGCATCAGATCTTGATATTCCTATTGTTGTCCGGAAAGGTACTCATTCTTGTACTATTAAACATCCTATTACAAATGTGTGTTGTCTGTCCCACCTATCTAAACAGGCTCGCGCATTTGCTATTGGGATTGATTCTGTGGATATACCGAGAAATCACTGTGACGCTATGAAGGACAGTGGTTGGAAACAGGCAATGTAGGTTGAGATGTCGGCTTTATTGAATAATGGCACTTGGGATCTTGTTGACTTACCTGCTGGGAAGAAAGCAGTGGGCTGCCGATGGGTTTTCACCATCAAACACAATCTGGATGGGTCAGTTGAGAGGTTGAAGGCCAGATTGGTAGCTAAAGGCTACACACAGACTTATGGTGTTGATTTCTTTGAGACTTTTTCTCTAGATGCTCGTCTAAATTCTGTGTGGATTATTATTTCTCTGGCTACTACTTTTGATTGGCCCCTGTTTTAGCTGGATGTTAAGAATGCATTTCTTCATGGTGACCTACAGGAAGAGGTTTATATGGAGCAATCTCCTGGTTTTGTTGCTCAGGGGGAGTGTCAGAAGGTGTGTAAACTGAAGAAAGCCATATATGGACTGAAACAATCTCCTCGAGCTTGGTTTGACAAGTTCAGTGATGTTGTACTACAGATGGGCTTCGCTCGCACCATGACTAATCACTCCTTATTCTATTCTAACTCTTCTTGTGGTTCAATCATTATTGTTGTATATGTTGATGACATAGTGATTACTGGCAGTGATTCTACAGGCATATCACGTGTGAAGGAAGGATTGCAGAGACACTTCTAAACGAAGGATCTGGGTAAACTGATATACTTTATGGGCATTGAGGTGCTTAGATCTCAGGCAGGTATCAATCTATCTCAGAGGAAATATGTGCTTGACTTACTACAGGAGACAGGCATGACTAAATCTAAACCGATATCTACTCCTATGGATTATCACATCAAGGAGACGGTTGATGATGTTGAGTACTCAGATCCAGGACATTACAGGAGGATAGTTGGTAAGCTGATACATCTGACTATTACACGACCTGACATTTCTTTTGTTGTAGGCGTAGTGAGTCAGCACATGAATTCACCACGACAGTCCCACTGGACAACAGTTTGCAGGATTCTAAGATATCTGAAAAGTGCTCCTGGAAAGGGGATCACATATTATAGATCTAAGCTGCCTCCATCTACTTTGGCTCTTACAGGGTATGTAGATGCAGACTGGGCTGGTAATCATATTGATAGAAGGTCTACATCAGGCTATTGTACCTTCCTAGGTGATCATTTGATTACTTGGAAAAGCAAAAAGCAGCATGTAGTAGCAAGATCCAGCACTGAGGCCGAATACCGTGCTATGGCTCATGCATGTGGTGAGCTACAATGGGTCAAATATGTTATTTCTGAGTTAAAGATCCCTATTTTATCTTCTATGGAGCTCAAGTGTGACAACCAATCAGCCATACACATTGCCAGGAATCCTATCTTTCATGAGCGCACAAAGCATATAGAAGTTGATTGCCATTTTATTCGAGATCAGATCAAGGATGGTACTATTGTGACGCCATATATCAAGTCTGAAGAACAACTAGCAGATATCTTGACTAAGCCATTGGGTCCAACAGCTTTTCAAAATCTATGTGGCAAGCTGGGCATACACGACGTGTACTCTCCAGCTTGAGGGGGAGTGTTAACACGTCTTTTATTATGTTATTTATTTGTTTTGTTATTCTCTTATTACTATTGTACCTCTATGTATTTTGCCCACATCTATAATAGAAGTGAGACGGTTGTTTGCCCTCTCATGTACGCTGCTCACGCAGCCACAATTCTTAAAGCCGTCGATCGTCTTCTCACTGTCTCCTTTCCTTTGCTCCCTTTCACAATGAGACTGTGAGAGTATAACAATCGTGCTAGAGGAACCACTCGCCCATAAGTTTTACATTCTAAAGCTACAGTACCATGGTAATGTTAAGTAGGTCTTTCCCATGGAACTAAATGTCGTCGACATGGGGCGAAATTTCGCCGATAATGTTGATGTTGACGGTCGGCGACGTCGAATCCATGTAAACATCCTTATTCCACAATATCCTCGACATTTTGTCGAAGTTGTTGACATTTCCCCGTATGTCGGCGAAGTTGACCCAAGTCCATACAAAAATTCCACAATGTCCTCGACATTTATCGAAGTCGTCAAAGTTGGCGACATTCTTCTGGTATTTTGTGGAGTTGGTTGTGTGAGGGGGAAAAAGTGTTAGAGCTTGAGGTAAGGTGATTTTGATGTTATCTTTTACTATTTTAAGCTAATAGTAATAGACCGACCCTCTCTCTGCTAAATCTACCATAGATTTACACTATTTTTATGTAGTTTGTTTATTGTCACAAACTTTATATATGGAAGAACTCCGTAGTTCGGAGATGGCTGTATATAAGTGTGCACTTATCTACATATGTAAGCCTGTATGGATGGCTATATGTAAACATATATTGTGTTTTTTAGCTAGATTTGATGAAATCTGCCGATTTTTCATCACAAAATGACTATTTTTAGCTTAATTTTTGTCGAAGTTGCATCGAAGTTTGGTTGTAAAAATCCTCGACATTTCCACAAACTTCCAAGTCCACACCTGTCGAAGTCGAAGTCCTGTTCCATGGTCTTTCCACACTTACGGATGGGCTCAGATTACATCCAGTGGAACTTGCTTAGAAGAAGCATCTAGGTGGAACCCTTTTTGTTGAGAAAGAGTTTCAAGTTAGTTTAGTCAATTAGCATGATCTACAAACCCGTACCTTCGACTTGTTCCAAAATTTCCTTGCAATTTCATCTTTTTATTTACTTAATTCATAATTTAGCTTTTTTATGCAAACAATTCTCTCATCTTTATTAATTCTAGAAATAGCTTGATCAAATGTAAAAAAAAGAAACCAATACCCTGTTGGATTTAAAACGTGTCATTTAATTACTTTTTTTAAGTCAACTAGAATTTTATTCGTCAAGATCAGTTACAGCAAGGTTGATGATATTGTCCATGAAGGGTCCCTAGCAAGAGATGGCCCCAGTGATATTCAAGGGCTTTTCTACCTAAAGCATGTGCTACAGCATTAGATCTAGGAGTGTAACTGAAAGTAAAGCTCACGAAGGAAGATCCTATAGAGATAATGTCTCTAGCTAAGAGTCCCAAGTGGTCTCGTCTACTATCCAGCTCATTCGATGCTGTGATGAGCATCATTGAGTCAAATTTTAAGTGTATGTGTAGCAGTTGCATGCCTTCTTCAGCAGTTTCAGCCAGCAACAGGTACTCCTCTTCTCTGGAAAATTGCCAAGAGCTTTCCCTTCCAGTCTCTGAAAGCTGCTCCAAGTCCCATGAATCCAAAAGCCCTTGTTTCCATGTCAGTGTTGATCTTTAGGACATCACGTGGGGAAACTTTCCATCGATGCTGGGTAACCTTCTTCATTTCTCTCAATTCCACCATCTGCCCTGTCTTGAAAGTGCAGTAGTCATGGAGCATACTATGGTATGACTGCTTTACTGCTGTCATGTCCCGGTGTTGCCATTGAACACTGCGTTGTTGCCTATTGTCCAGGCAGCCGAGTATATCACCATCACTGCATCTACTTCTTCTGTTGAGCACATCTTGAAGCAGGTATTGTAGGTTGTGACAGTGTCATCAGCATGGAGATGCTCAATCTTCAGCGTCTTGATACTCGTGTCGTGCATTGAAAGAGTGTGTGAATGATTTTTTCAAATGCTTGTCCCCACATAGAGCATGTGATTTTCTTGTCGTGCCTCCATCTCATCCACCATTGCAGCTCTCCATCCAGGGTGCTAAAGGGCTACCTCATGACACATGGGAACTATGGTAGTAGCAATCAAGGGTAGTGGCAAGAGAACAAGCATGGGAAGAAAGAAGGGTGGAGCAACATGTTTTAGAGATAGGGTGTTTAATTGTACAAGAACGTTTACCTTTGTGAAGAGCTATGGGCCCTTCAGATTCTGTTGGAGTAGAGAATGATGTAAGTGCATTAGCTTGAGGATCAACTATCATTCTCTGTTGACCGTAAAAGGTGGATATGTTGGTGAAGTACTATGGGAAGGAACCCGTTATGGTTCATTCGGGGGTGGAACAGGGTTTGGATTCAGGAGAAGAGAAACAATCTGAGGTGATGAACAAACAAGAACCACGGAACTAGAAAAGAAGAGTTCATCCTACATCGGCTGAAACATACATGAGATTAGCAGACATATCAAAACACTTGTAACATTTCTGCACTTGGGAGTAACCCAAGAAAACAGTTTTCAACGCTCGAAGGTAAAGATAATCGACCTTTGGATCAAAATTATGCACAAAGGTGACACGTCTGAAAACCTGGGGAGAAAGAGAAAAGTGATTCTTCTGAGGATGAAAAGCAGAGAACAGAAATTTTCATTTAAGAACAGGTAATAGTTGGCGATTGATGAGAAAGCAAGCCGTAAAAATGGCCTCAGACCAGAACCATTTGGGTAATTTGGCATGAATGGATGAAGAGTGAGTAGTATTGAGAAGATGTTGAGTTTTTCTTTCTATGATCTCATCTACTGCAGAGTATGAGCACATGGCGTTGATGGATCATGCCTACTTCACAACAGAACGAGGAAATATCAAGTTGACCATATTCAAGCGCACTGTCACTTTGCGGAATCTTAATTGAGGACTCCAACTGAACGGTGATCGTTTTGTGAAACATTTTGATAACAGAAAACACATCTTCACGGGTTGCAAGAAGATAAAGCCAAGACATAGAAGAGAAATCATCCACAAAAGTCAAGAAATAATGCTAACCATTGTATGCAGTACTAAAAAAATGGGACACAGACTTTGCTAAATCGCTATTGTGCGTCAGGAATTGCAGAAAGCTCAGGGTTGCACAACGTGTGCACCCTCGTATATATATTACTGAGACAATTACAGAGAGGTCCATATATAAAGGAAAATAACAAAACAAATAACATGCTATGTAAAACAGGAAATATATAATGTAACACTCCCCCTCAAGTTGGAGCATAGATGTCAATCATGCCCAACTTGTCCAGCAGCGTGCAGAACTGTTTCTACGCCAAGAGCTTGGTGAAGATATCAGCAACTTGGTCTTCAGATCTTGTGAATGGAGTGCATATCTTGCCAGCAAGAATAGATTCTCTGATGAAGTGGCAGTCAACTTCAATATGTTTGGTGCGCTCATGATAGACAGGATTATTTGCAATGAAGATGGCAGCTCTGTTATCACAATGCATAGGAATGGCCGATGAAGACTCAATCCCAAATTCTTTCAGAAGAGAACGCACCCACAGCAACTCACAAGCAGTATGAGCCATGGCCCTGTACTCAGCCTCAGCACTAGATCTGGCCACTACATTCTGTTTCTTGCTTCTCCAAGTGACAAGATTGCCTCCTACAAAGGTACAGTAGCCAGAAGTATATTTTCTATCAACTTTGCTGCCTGCATAATCAGAATCAGAATACCCTTCAAGAACACAGTGCCCATTCTTTTTATAATGAAGTCCCTTGCCAGGAGATTTTTTTAAGCATCTCAAGACTTGGCATGCAGCATCCCAGTGGCACTGTCTGGGTTTATCGAGGTATCTGCTAAGAAGGCTCACTGCAGTAGCAATATCAGGACGAGTAACAGTTAAATAGATCAATTTACCAATCAACCTCCTGAATTTTTTATGATCAGTAAACATAGCAGAGGAATCATCATCCCAATTGACATTGGGATCAAGAGGAGTATCTGCAGGTCTTGCTCCAAGCATACCAGTCTCCTGCAGAATATCAAGAACATATTTTCTCTGTGAAAGAACCAAGGCATTAGAGTTTCTAGAGACCTCTATGCCAAGAAAATACCGAAGTCTGCCTAGATCTTTGGTAGCAAAGTGCTTGCCCAAATGATCTTTAGTAGCCTGAATACCAAGAGTATCGCTGCCAGAAATAATAATGTCATCAACATACACAATCAGAACAGTAATCCCTGCTGAAGTCTTTTTTGTGAAAACAGAATGGTCAACTTGTGACCTCAGAAAGCCAAAGTCAATCATGATCCTGCTTAACTTATCAAACCAGGCACGAGGACTCTGTTTGAGTCCATAGATAGACTTCTTAAGTCGGCATACTTTATGAGACTCCCCCTGAGCAACAAACCCAGGAGGTTGCTCCATATACACCTCTTCCTGTAAATCACAATACAGAAAAGCATTTTTCACATCAAGTTGCAGGAGAGGCCAGTTTAGATTCATAGCAACAGATAAAAGAATTCTGACAGAGTTAAGACGAGCAACAGGAGAAAAAGTCTCAAAATAATCAATGCCATATGTCTGAGTATAGCCCTTGGCAACAAGCCTTGCCTTCAACCTTTCAACCGTACCATCAGGTTGATATTTGACAGCATATACCCACCTACAGCCTACAGGCTTACACTGAGGAGGTGGATCCACCAGCTCCCAAGTGTCTCTGTCAGTGAGAGCAATCATCTCTTCATGCATAGCAGATGTCCAAGCTGTACTTTTCAAGGCATCCTGAACATTCTTAGGGACAGCCACAGCAGATAAAGCAGATACAAAATTACTTGAATGAGTATGAAGATGAGCAGTAGACACACACTGAGCAATGCTATGAGAAGTGCAAGAACGAGTACCCTTACGGAGTGCAATAGGTATGTCAAGATCAGAATGTACCTCAAGTGCAGCAGAACCTTCTGGAGGAGAAGATTGGTTGTCTTGGGGGGGGGGGGGGGGGGGGGGTACTTGTGTGACAGGTGCTTTATTCCTGCGTTGATAAACAATAAGAGGAGGGTCTTGCTTTGCAGTAATCTCAGTATCAGTGCGGTCAGGCATACAGTCAGAAATAACAGGTAAAGGAGGAGCCAGAATGTCTGTCTGCAAACTATCTCCTGCTGAAGAATAATACGGTGTATCTTCAAAAAAGACAACATCACTACTGGTAAACCACTTCCGAGTGCTGGGATTATAACATCTGTAACCCTTTTGAGTTCGAGAATAGCCCAAAAAAATGCATTTAGCAGCTCGAGGAGATAGCCTATCAGAAGTGGGTCCAAGCAATCGAACAAAGCAGGTAAACCCAAAAATTCTAGGAGGCACAGGAAACAAGGAGATGTCAGGGTGCAAAACCTGTATGGGAATCTTATTTCCAATAATAGACGATGGCATCCTATTAATCAGAAAACATGCAGTCAAGATAGCTTCAGGCCAATAAGAGCGGGGTACATGACAATGCATCATCATCGTCCTGGTAACTTCTAATAAGTGTCTATTCTTTCGCTCAGCAACACCGTTTTGTTGTGGGGTATATGCACACGAAGTTTGGTGAATTGTACCCACAGATTTACAAAAAACAGCCACATCTTTCTTAACAAACTCTAAAGCATTATCAGTGCGAAAAGTTTTAATAGGCAAGCCAAACTGCATCTTTATTTCAGCAAAAAAATATTTAATAGTAGACAGCACTTCGAACCTACTTTTTAACAGAAACAACCAGTAAAATGAAAAACGGGCTGAGCGGCCGATTAAACGGCCGATTAATCGGCCAGACACCCAGCCCGTTTGATTTTAGCTAAAATCGCCGGTTAACTTTTTTTGTAATTAATCGGCCGTTTTTTCCCGTTTTTTCCGTTTTTTGCCCTTTTTTCCCGTTTTTTGTCCGTTTTTTGTAAATTTTGCTGTACACCTGTAACTTTATATAAACTATATGGCCCCAAGTATTACTGACTATAATATATTAAACTTAAATATCTTATGATAAGCCTAGTCTAATAGAATGCATACTTGTATGCAAGTTGGGATAATAGGGTACTGTTGTAAAGTGTAATTTATACAAGTAAAATATATGTAATGTAACTATTATCTAATTTTAGAATGCATACTTTAGTTAATTGTACTGCTGTAATGTATGACTAATTGATGATATGCACATATAACAATAAGTTAGAAAGGTATCCAATAATGAGTCTATTGTTTACTGTATGCAAGTTGGGATAATAGGCTACTGTTGTAAAGTGTAATTTATACAAGTAAAATATATGTAACTATTATCTAATTTTAGAATGCATACTTTAGTTAATTGTACTGCTGTAATGTATGACTAATTGATGATATGCACATATAACAATAAGTTAGAAAGGTATCCAATAATGAGTCTATTGTTTACTGCTTAACTATGTAAACATGTGATGCAAAAATATTTCTGAATCATGTATGTGGGGTATTTTATCTATGTCAAATCTATTATTTATTATATTATGGCTATAATTATTGTCTTATAGCTATCTTATAAACTAATTGGGTGTTTTTACTGTTGGGTAGAGTGTTTAGAATCTTTAGATATATATAAAAGTTTCAAAGAGTATTAGTATTTATATACATATATATGTAATTTTGTATAAAATTATATAGGAAATTAAAACCCGTTTTTTAAAAAATCGGCCGCTTACCGCTTAACCAATTACAAGGTGTTGTCCGCACGATTACCGCTTAACGTTTTTTAAAACATTGGAAACAACCAAGTAGTCCTCGAAAAATCATCAATAAAAAGAATGAAATACTTGTAACCAGACAAGCTTGGTATATGGCATGGACCCCATACATCAGAGTGGACTAAATCAAAAATGTTTTTACTGCTCACAGTACTACGTCTAGGATACACAGTACGAGTTTGTTTCCCTAGCTGACACGAATCACACTGAAAATGACAACTGCCAATATCAGGAACTAAACTACGCAGCTTCTCTGACGAGGGATGGCCCAGCCTGTAGTGCCACTGGAGAGCAGAAACAGAAGCAGATAATGCAGATATCACAGCAGCTTTCTCTGATCTAAGTAACTGGTCCAAGTAAAAGAGTCCATCAGCACCTTCATACCCCCCACCAATCTTCGTCCTCGTGCGAAGGTCCTGAAAAACGCATGAACCAGGAACAAATGTCAGGCTACAATTTAAACTCCGTAAAATTTTGCTGACAGATAATAAGTTAAGAGGAAATTTGGGCACATATAAGGCAGATTTTAGGCCAAAGTGAGAAACAATATCACCGACTCCAAGGACCGACGACTTGGAGCCATCAGCAAGCATAACAGAAGAATGTCGGGCAGGTGCAGATATATGTTTAAACAAAGTTCTATTTCCAGAAATATGTGCAGATGCACCAGAATCTATCACCCATTTGGTATTACCAGAAGTAGAAGGTGAGGAGGAGCTCAGGAATGCAGTATCATAACCAGAAAAGGCAGCATGTGCTCCACTAGTAGATGCAGCAGTAGAAGATCCAGCACGCTCAAGAAGAAGACGCTCCACCTCGGCACGAATGTAGTCTGCGGTAGCCCCCGCAGGCTCTGGTGCAGGTGTCTGAGTACCACCCTCAGACGCAGTAGATAAGGAATCTGCCACACCATTGGCCCACGCCAGCTTACCATACTTTTCCCAGCATTTTTCTTCAATATGGTTAGACCGGCCACAGAAAGTACACAGGCGTTGTCCTTGCTGAGGACGCGCAGCAGCAGAAGGCGGGGCAACAGGAGGAGCTCCTTGTCCAGCACCAGGTCCACGCCCCCGACCTACACCCAGGGGAGGACGACCATCATTGGAGCGGCCACGGCCACGACCACGCCCGCCCCAAGCAGCCAAAGCAGTAGAGTCTCCAGTCTCAGAAGGCGGAGACGGTGTCGATGACGGAAGGTGCTGGAGACGCTTGTAGGCAGTCTGCAAGGTAGGGAGTAGATCACTCGCCAAAATCTGATCTACCACTCCAGTATAGGACTCAGGTAAACCACTGAGAAACTGAATCAGCTGAAGCTCCGCCCGCTGTTTTTGCATAGTAGCTAAATCAGTGGACAGCGGGTGATAAATCTCCAACTCACCCCACAGACCAGTGAAGGTGAAGAAGTAGTCTGAGATGTCAGATCCAGTAAACTGCAGGCGCCCCAGTTGCTTGGTGATATCAAAGACTTTCTTGGGATTTTTACTATGAGAGTAGGTATTGGCGAGCTGATCCCACATCTGCTTCGCCGTAGGCAGCTGAAGAAGAGTGACGCTGATCTTCTCAACGGAGCTGTTGAGAATCCACATCATAACTGTCGAGTCATCCCGAACCCAGTCATCAAAGGCTTTGATGTCCTTCGCATCCGCCTCCTCTGCAGGCTGAGGCGGACCCGTCCGAATCAAGTGAGAGTACTTCCCTTGTGATTTGGCAAAGATCACAAAGGAGCATACCCAAAGCTGGTAGTTGCGCCCGTCAATCTTAACAATAGTGACTTGACGACGCGAGTCTCTCCAGATGTCATCCCCAGAAGACGCCATGAAGACAGGCAGGAAGGCAGGCACAGGCACAGGTAGGCACAGACAGAAGACGGACTACGCCGTCAGGCAGGCAGAAGCAGACAGAAGCAAGTCACCGTGGACCTCTCACATACACACTACGCCAAAGCGTAGTAGAGAACCCGGAGGCCGAAGCCTACACGGGCAGGCAGGCACAAACAAACACGAACCGAAGGTAGCCCCTTAGACGAACAATGCGTCGATCTCCCCCGGAAGACTGATCTAGTCCAGATCTACCAGTGGCTCAGTGGTCCCGTAGAAAACGACCACCCGGCAGCGCACCTGCTGTGCGAACAACAACTACGGTTGCTCAAGCACTAGCGGTGTACCACGCCAGGAGGCAAGACGAAACCACGGAGACCCACGGAGAGACCTGCGGCCCGCTGGAGGCGGCCTGCCGGCGTTGTGGCTGCCCTGGCTAAGCCAGCGGCGGCGGCTGCTGTAGCCGGCCGGCGGCCTGCTGCCAGCAGCGGGTGGCCTGCTGCTGCCGGCGGCGGGCGGGGGGGGGGGGGGGGGGCGGAGGAGAGAGAAGGGAGGGAGGGAGGCAAAGACGGCTAGGGTAGAGTCTGCTCTGATACCATGTGACAGAGTCAGGAATTGCAAAAAGCTCAGGGTTGCACAACGTGTGCACCCTCATATATATATTACTGAGACAATTACAGAGAGGTCCATATATAAAGGAAAATAACAAAACAAATAACATGCTATGTAAAACAGGAAATATATAATGTAACAGCTATGTATTAATTCAAAAGGTTTTACAGACTATATGTGGGTACATGTGGAAAATGACACATGGTGGTGTTTTCCTAACTAAGAAGCCTCACAAAAAAGCGAGGAGAGAGAGGAAACAAAAGAACCTAAACCCTTTAATTTATTTAGTGGCGGATGACCAAAACAAAGATGTTGTAAGGGTGAATTCGTCTTAGTTTCTAATATCATCAAGTAAACTAGAGAGTGTCGGTGCACAAAAGCAAGTAGACCACAGAGAGTTGGCACACAAGAAGAACTCCTTGTTGGCGTGCGAAAACATAGCATGAACAAGTAGTAGCAAAAATGATGTAGCTAGAATGAATAACCCATTGCGTAAATGAGAAGGCACAAGACTTCAAGATGCAAAGTAGAGAAAAAACATGAAGCTCTATCATATATATGTAGCACCTATAAAAGTAAGTCACCAAAAGAACCTTCATCATCTCCTCTCTTGCTATAAGTTCCATCACACTAGCAGACGTCGCAGTCCAGAGGGTGTTGGGTCACAGTCTAGATAGTGTTGGATCACAAGCAGGTAGTATTGATGTGCATATAAAGCACGGACAAGCAGAGAGTCGGTGTGCAAGTAAAGCACAAATTACAAATTGTGCAAACACACAAAATAGCAGATAAAATTTACTAACCATGGCCCACGTAATTAGAATGATGTTGTCGGAATAGCAAATATATGATGTAGCGGATACCAATGTTACATGTGAGGACAACCGAGAAAGCAATAATTTCTATAGCAGTAGACGAGATAGATGAATGATGATGAACAGTCTCTAGAAAAGTAGATGACAAGATGAATTAAAAGTCCAATACAGAAGCTCTTTTATATATGTATATATAATATATATAATGGCAACAACAATAGCAAGATTTGTCTCTTTCTTCATCTACTCTCTTCCTTCATCTCATTCTCATCCCTTCCCTCATTTCCCCGCCATCAACTACAACAATCATAGAATATGAAGCAACATGAAGCAGTTGGGATGGAGAGTTATAGGTAAAGGTAGAGGTAGTAGATAGGTAGGCTAATATGTGGAGAAGAGAATCAAATAGCACGAGCCATGTGTACTACCTCGCTCGATTCATTGTACAAGGGTAGATATGCTAATATACCTTTCTATGACCTAAAAAGAGAGATTTGTCTGGCCCTTGGGCTAATATGCGGAGGAGAGAATCTGGTAACATGTGTGATGTGACACGCCGTATTTAAGTAGTGACTCGTTGTATCACATGGCAGTGGTTGGGGTAGAGTAGTCAACAAGACGTGTGATTAAGTCCACAAAGTCGTGTAACAAGCGACAAGCCATCTCATAGACGACACATCATGTCAAGTGGCAAGAGTATGTGTCGCAAGCAGGGAACATACAAACCATTGTGCACACATCGTGTCAAGTCACACCATGTTCCTCGGCGAAGCAGCAGCAGATAACTCCTAAAAGGTAGCAAGATGGTGGAAAACCCCTAACAAATCTCCACCAGAATAAAATAGAGATTGGTATTCCTAATTATAACAGAAAAAAAGGAATTTTGCCATGATTTAGCATCAAAACTCAATGGTGGCGGCATGGATGGTGAAGGTAGCACAGACCTTGACGGCGGTCGTGGCAGGGACGGTGACGGCGTGGGGGGCTCCTCTAAGATAGCAAGCATGAAGATGAGGTGGCCAAGTAGACCTAGCAACAGAAATGGGAGTGACATTGATTTTGAGATGGAGATGGCTTCATGGAGACACTCCCAAACGAAGCAGGGGTTGGGCATCCCTACGGGCAGCTAGCCAAGCACCACTAAGGGCGGAGGCCACCCGCAAGGGCCTAAGGGGGTGCTCTTTTTTAGCTTTGTCTCTCTCACACACGAAGGATTAGGGTTGGATCACCATTCTGATACCATGTCACAAAATGAGATGACAGGACGGCCTTTTCTTGTTATTAGATGGACAAACCCACCTCCTGCATATAGGAGAGGAGGCAAGTACAAGACACAAGAAAACTCTAGCATGTTAAGATCCAAACACTAATGGGCCAAATAGACTTGAGCTTGTATACAAAATGTATAAAATACTCATATAATCTAACACAAACAACTCAAACGACCTCGGCGTCCTCACGCTAGCCACATCCATGCCTAATAAAGGGACCATGCATCAAAGTTTGTAGCAACCAAAGACCCTTAGAGCCTTCAACGAGCTTGAGCAGCTCATTTGACCCATTATTGGGATATTTTGGAGCTGAAATTTATGAGCTCAGAGACAAGTAGTCGAGCACTTCAAGTCATTGTGTAGAAGCATTTAACCAAGATTTGATCCCTAAACCCATGTTCATTCAAGAAAGAGAAAATCATGTGGAAAGTTGAACATGGATGGTCGTGAAGATGTTTGCAAGGTATGGTCAAAATCATTGATCGTGCATCCCATATATAAGACCTTGATCACATCCATGTACTGATTTGCTAGATCTCCATCTAACAGTCCTACCAACAAAATGAGAAGACTTGGGTTATGCCTTTTAAGTCTAGATCATCTGACTGAGTTGTAGTATAAGACCTAACAGTTATTTTACAATTTTCTATTAACAAAATGTTGCAAGTCAAAAATATTGAAAAAAGTCCTCGTTTCACCTGAAAAATGGCAATCAAGGTAAAATCAAGTAGGGTTATAAACGGGTAAAATAGGGTATATTAAGTCTTATGCATACCCTTACTTGCGCCATGGTCATAGGTAATTGACAAAAGCCACTCCCTAATGAGAAGCCACTTCCCTACAAGCTGATATCTCAACAATAATCATCTATGGGTGTGTTCGTATACATATAGTGTGGATGGCATTTATAATCTTAATAGATGATTGAAATCCTAGATGTCACGAGATTTGCAATTGGACACCTAATTAGCAACCAAAGAAAATGACAAAATTGGAACTTAAATATGTCTCTAATTTTACACTTAGGCCTAAAACCGACACAACTTCAACATAAAATCCGAAAAAAGTCATAGAATATAAAAGAATTTAATATGCCCAATTGTATGAGCCCTGAGGCATTTGGATCTAGGAATTTGACTGTTCCGACATCACCCCGTTAAAACCTTTACCCTACCCTTACCCACACCTAGTTACCTACAAGTGGGTAGAGTAGTGGGTGAAATGGGTAAAGCTCAATATACATGGATATATGTTATTTTCAACAATCATCTCTACAATATTTTGTAACCTAACACAAAATACGTATTAAAGTTTATATTTAACAGCCATGTGTTATATGTTTCTAGAGGTATATACCCATAAAGTTATTTGCATTGGTCTATGCTACAAAGTTCTATTGAGGAACTTGTTCATCTTGAGATCTTGTTACAAAAACAAAACCGTTCACGTGGTACCAATTATATACTCAAGTTCTTGAAATCAAATAATAATCAAAGTTAGGCAAACAAATTCAGCCTAGGCTTGTATGTCTATTTTTTAGGAATTAGTTGATATGATAGTATCCTAAATTAGTAATGTAACCTTCTTGCTAATTGGCAAACTAATGAAGTAGGTAAGGTAAGACTTCTTCCATTAGATGTGGGTAAGTTGGTGATGGACAACAATATGTGTCCTAGT
>OY856409.1:1956907358-1957039858 GCA_963693085.1 Alisma plantago-aquatica
GAGAAGCAAAGACAAGGAAACGAGATGCGGACCGCAGTGGAGGAGCGTATACCAATTTGAAAGTAGAGACGACAAGGGATGCGGCGCTGGTGAAAGGAAATAAAGAGACGAAAACAAATATATACCTGTAATCCTGGTGGAGAAGTCGTCCCACCAATCGAAAGTATCCGGGCGCGTGGACGCGAGCAGCGCTGCGGCGGCGGCGGCTGCTACTGCAGCTTGTCGCTTGTCCTGCCTCCGCCTCCTCCTGCCGCCGCGAATGGGCCCCATGAGGACGGTGTTGGTTTGTGTGTTCGACAAGCCCAACGGCACGGCACGAATGGGTCGCGAACGCCCAGCACTGTAGTGGGCAAGGCCCGAATTCCGAGCTGAAGAAGAAGAAGGTGGGAAGGATGAGATCGGGAGGAGCAGTGGTGAAGTATGGGGTATATATGGCGGGCAAGGGTCGGGAAGGAAGGATAGTTAGAACAAGGGTGAGATCATGCAAGCAGCGAAGGGTAGAGACAAAGACAAAGGGGAGGCACAGTTCTACGAGATGGGATTGACGACGCAAGTGACGCCAAGAATGTCACTTGCTGGGCTGGACATCATCGCCCATGTATATGAAGGAGAGGAAGAAGATGGGAGTAGAAGAAGAGGAGGGTGTTGCCGTGCCGGTGGTGTGTCTTATGGGAATGGAAGGGCATGCAGAGGAAGGAAGTTGTCTGTCATGGGGGTATAGATAGAGAGAGAAAGGAAGGGGTGGGTGTGTAAAAAGGGAGGAGAGACGAGTGCGAGATTATATGTATGATATGTACCAAAGGACCGACGGAGAAGACTTTGGAGTTTGAAAGAGAAGTTCCAAATCCGAGGCCGAGTCTCCGAGTGCGAGGGCGAGCACACCCCAGGGACCAAATCAGGTATTAGATGTGCCGCTTTTACTTGGCTGGCGTACTTTGTTAGATTGTGCTTTGAGAAGCACAGGGGCAGGAACGGAAAAGAGAGTCGCTGTAGATTACATTCATACCCCTCCTCCTGCCTCTTTCCTCGTTTGACTCTTCCCTTTTCTGTCCCTGGAAAACAGTTGATACTTCCATACAATACCATACCACAGGGCACGTACACGGTAACTCACATTGCAAATAAGCGATACGGTTGCAAAATGAACCTTCTGCGCTGACCAATATTTTCTGCATTGCTGAATGAACTCCGACGGCCTTCAAATTTGCACGTGTTTTGAGATTTAGATCCGTGAGGAATAATCTCAGATTCAACTCATATATATATTCAATCTGACCGCAAAATCGAATGGAATCCTGACAAAGATAGATCCCAGGAAAACTTAGGTCTTACCAATTCTGGACTAAATTAATACCATCCCAATTTGGCAGTTGTGCCCTAAGTCCGATCCTCTTCAAGGATTGATCATAGACCAATCTGTAGCCAGTTTAATTCAATAGCCATCAACTTACACTTTCGGGATCAATCCCTAGCATGTTTCTTATGGTAAAGGAGAAGATTAGTCATGGATGACCACTCAAACTGTGCATTATCTTAATGATGATGACTGAACGAGAAATATCTAGTAGTGCGGCATATTAATTAATTAGATGGCGCCCTATCACTAACCGTAATGAGATATACATCAATTTCTTGACATGATTATTGTGAACATCAAGGGAAGTTATCTCTCACAATTCATTATAGTATAGATACACCGTACTCGCGAATACAGAGCAAGCAGAAATGTGAAACAGGTCCATCCATCAACCACAGCCAAGCATCACACCACGACATGCCAGACCTTCAAGTTAATACCTACACATTTGCCACACGTAAGGCTACTAGGTATGGCAGCAGCCAGTCTAAAGATAACATTGTCTGTGCATAAATAACGGCGTCGCTTCGTCCTCCCACACCCCACCACAAATCCAAAGAGCAGTTTTCCGAGTGATCCAGCATAAGAATAATGTTTGTTTTGTTCTCTAAACGTTACTGTGTTTTTTTTTCATTATGTATAAGAACATCAGAACGTTTCACGACCAGCCATTTACATAAATGTGGAATCATGGTGTCATGTAGGACTCAAGTCAAATCAGGATTTTACTCCACGATATTAGTATTTAGTTGTGTCAGTTAGTGACCAGCATTTTAGCCTAACCTTTAGCTTAATATACTCAGTTCTCACAACAAGAACTTTGTACAATAGTTCTTTTAGCTACTTCTACTTTGAATTTGCACTTTAAATTCCAATGATGCCCTTGGCCTTCAAGTATGGTTTGAAAGGCTGAGATCTTCCGATACCTTCCACACATGGATTAAAATTTTAAATTTTAAATCATTTGGGGAGAGGTGGGGGTTATTTTTATGCCATATCCATGTGTTTTAGGAATCTAACATACTAACATATTTCTATTATGCTAAATAGAATGTGTAATTAGTAAACAACTAAAAGCAACTTAAGTATGGGGATTTCTGAGTTAAAAAAAAAATATAAGGGTTTCTTGTGACTATACGAGTAATGGAGGTAGCTTAATCATACTCATGCGACTTTCAGGCTCGTATCACACTCCGAACTCTTTTGGACCTAGTTATTACTTGATCTCTCGGCTACAAATCGCCATCCATTGTTTCATTGCTTAGCCATCAATACATGAATTAAGAAACTAAGTTGTGGTATTGTGACTATGATGCATTACATGATCACGACTACATGATAGAATGGTTGATACCAACAATGTGTAGTACCTTGACCTAATAGCTAGTATAAACACTAAACATGTCATAACTAAACATTTGTAAAAGAGTTGTATCTGTAACCATTGTTTTCAATTCATCATCCAAGGAAATTCAACATTACTCTTGTCCTTCTTGTTTGCTTTGAGAGTGTGATGACTCTAATACACTCCAAACATAATTATATGACTAAATCCATATATTCCCAAAAGAATCATAGCCATCCTTGTTTATTTTCACCCATGTATTATACGGTTCTAATTCTAAAATATTTCTATATCCGAAATAATTTGTGTATGTAGTAAACACAATGAAGCTAACTACATGACTTTGCCTATAATTGTTTAGATAATGAAAGGTACAAGTAGGCATCACCTCTCTTGTGGTGTGATTATTAAGGGTGTCTTGTGTCTCAACTCATTTCTTGATTCATTAATCATACATCATGACATGCATGAATAGACTAAACTACAAATTGCGACCATGGACAAGATAGATATGCAAAAAAATAGAGGTGATGAATCTAAACCAAGAAGTGGGTATTGGTATGTGAGGGCTTCTTATAAGTTCATTAAAAAAATATGGTAGTAAAATGAGAAACTTTTTCAATTGTATGATAATAGAGAGGGGGGGATTCAACACAAGCATTTAGACTACATTATGCTTGATAAAAGTAAGAATATGACTTTTCTTGGTTCAATAATACAACTAGGTGGTATTGTGTATTAGTGTCAATAAGCTATTGCCATGCTCAGTAAGAAGTGGCTCATTATATTCTCTCCAAAGAATGAACCAACTAGACTTATCAAACTATGAATATCTTTAAGGTGTTAGGATGAGTGTGTTGTTGGCTTTAGACTATTACATCCATATTACTTTTTATCATAAGGAAAATGATAAGTGAGTGTCTAATATAAATCATGTCTAATAAAGATGTGTGATAAGATATATGAGTGGTGTATATCATGTTATTTTTTGAATTGACAATGTCAAATAGATTACAAAACATGACAACAAAAATAATTTATATCCATTATGGAGTAGCAAAAGACATGTTAGAATTACTTTACAACTTCATAACATGGATATATACAAAGGATTCACTCAACATGATGAAGATACTTAGAGACTTCATGAGAAATATTATCCATGATAGAGAGCTAGACATGATGCATACACTAGTACAGAAACTATCTCGAGCGTCGATTAAAACAACCCTATAACGTCGGCTATAGACCGACACTTAAGTGGATGACACTACAACCACAGGTATAAGACATCGGTTCTTTGGGGATGGCAAAACTGACGCCAAAGATCCAACATCAATTGTGTGCATAAAAGAAACTAACATATATAGGAGTCTTAGGTGTCGGTTGCATTTCAAAAACCGACGTCGCAGGAGCCATACCAGGTCATATTTGTAACTGGTGAAGGATCCTACATTGTTGATTTGGTAACAACTAACACCTATCATGATGTTCATTGTCGGCTACGAACCAAACAGCCGACGACTATGATGTACAATGATGGTTAAATCTATAAAACTGACGACTATGACATACTACCCAGCAAGGTCGTGTTGGTCAGCACTCCTATTTTAGTTTTGTCCTTTAATGTCAGTTATTTTACTGAAACTGACGACTCATGCCTATAGTGTCGATTTTTTTATTACAACCGACAACTAAATTTTGGATTTTTTTTAAATGCCAGACCTGCGGACCTACTGCACGACTGGTCAGCAAGTTACAAACTTATAGTTCAGAAGTGGAGTTCTAAATTGTAGGTTAACAACATCATGTTAGTTCATCTTAACAGCATGCCACCAAACCTGCAATAACAAACATAATATATGCATATAATTCTATCCATTCTTCAATTCCATTTCAATCACATATACAAACATAAATCTTCACATTCATTCATACATATGATACTTCATTTACATATACACCAATTCCATTCTCATGACATGTAGAAATACAATTCATTCATTCATACACAATTTATCCATTCATCTTCACATTCACACACATGTATATAGATCATCATTCACATATGCACCAATAATTTACTCACATCAAATTTCAAGTTGCAACATTAGCACCACATGTTTGATATAGAAATAATGATATCAAACTTCTAGAAAAGTCATTCATTATCCCAATCAAATTCAAAGTTCACTTCCCTTTTGAAGGCTTCTGCCCATTATTCTCGTGTCTCAACTAGTTGTTCTCTCGTATAGGGTATGTGTATGTCTATTAGCTTTTCTAACGTATCAACGTCTTTCATTTTAAACACCTAGAAAGAGAATGACGTACATAATTAATAAGTTTGATGTTTTCATATTATCTAATGAGACTATATACTGATGATGATCAAGACTATACATATGGATTAAATTATGTATCTCGCCGATGTCTATTGCTGCATATCTGACAATCATGTCTATATACCGCATCACGTAGCATGCGCATGCTCAAACATTATCTTATACAAAACACTATAAATTTCAACATACAAATGTTAATAAAGTAAATTAAGCATAGTTGGCATAAATATGCATTGGAGTCAAAAAAAAACTACCTCAACGTTCTCCCCAACTATCACTTTCTTTTTGGTGTCCACCTTTCCTCATACTTTTTTGAATTATATTATAGCCCTATGCGTGAATGTAACACATTGAATTGACATTAGTAAATAGTCATATAATATATATATATTAACAGATATAAATATAAAATTTACTCTCATGAATAATGACTTTTTCAAATCGTGTCCCCCATCATCTATTTTTTCGCCCTTAGGATCTAGATAATAAATAGTTAGCATCGCAAGCACAAAAACCAATAAGACGCAATGGTTATTCTTGAGTGATAAGAAGGCAAACAAAATATAACTCAAAATCCACAATGAAATGTAATTTCTTAAATCAAAATTATAAGAAAAGTAAGTAAACTTATCCAACATTGTATACAGTTAATATCACTCTTTTTCTTTTTACCAAAATATTTAAATGTGGCAGAGAAGTATAGGGTAACAGATGCAGGGTCTTTAATTACACTGCTAATCAAGGATGGAACTAAAAATCCCACATGGTCACTGAAAACTCTATGCAGACCCTATATAAGTGGCTACAAATATATATCATGTATGCATTAATATGTAAGAAAATAGATCACCATATATAAAATGAGGTATATATCTATATAAGATCTCACCATATCTAAAGTTTTATCACAAATGTATTAAACGAAGCATAACAAAACATCTTCAAAACATCTTGTACAAATATACTAGTATCATAATATTGACCTACAATGTCCTCCTTAATAGAAACCATCATAGATGAATCTTCTTCATTTTCGCCTATAAATAGTGTCATACCCCTGCATTGAGGACCTATCAAGTCAAATAGGCCATGTGCAAGACAACCAGGTAATTGAGGAGGAGGTGGAGGTGGAGGGGGATGAGGTATAAGGGGTTTCTTAGACCCTATGTCCTGCATATATATAATTTCATATCAATTAACATGTATATATAGATACAAACATAATGTAAATTTGCCATACATCATGATCAATATAGATAACTCCTATTTTAGGCCACAACACCACACCACCTTCTGCTTCACCTATCGTCTTAGCGTCGGGGTGGTCATAAGGTAGTGGATACTTCTACCAAGCTTCATAGATAAGCCTCAGCCACACATGAATGGCATCGACGGGTAATGGATAACCATGAAGCATGGCACCTGTACATCAATGACATATTCTTATAATTTTAGACGGCATGAACTCAACCCCTACAAATTTACATAGAGTGTTATATATATATACCTAAACATATCATCTTGAAAGGACTACTATGTCAGAAAAGTACTTATAGTAGATGTGCTAGGTTTTGGGTCCACAAGATTACTCCCAACCATCTCTGTCATAGGGGGGGTCCACATCATATGAAGAGCGAGGCACACAATTGGTATTGTCTGACTAGATAAATGAGGAACCTCCCACTGGCTCATTGCTTCCTGAATTTCCTTTATAATTAACTATTTTACCTCCTCTTTTGAGAATATCCCTTTCTAGACAACATTTGCACTTTGATAGCCCAAAGAACGCTTTTATACCCACACCAGTGCCTGCAGCCCTAACATGTCCTAGATGTTCTGGGTTACTTAGAACAACTGTCAATTCATCCCTTATGCCCTCAGGGATGAACTTGCCTTATTTTCTTTGCTCGTAGAGCTTCCGCTAATCATCATCAATAGTAATTGGTAAGTAAAACATAACAACCATCAATACTAATTTCTCTGAGAGTTTAATTTTACCATTTTTGTAGCCGCCTCAACAGTTGCAGGGTTGGTTATTTCTCCACATTTGGATTGCCTCCCAGCTATCTATATATTATGGCAAAGTAGAGGTTCAGTAGTAGTAGTAGAAGACTCAACATTCCTAGGAGTAGGCTACTGAGAAGAAGACGCCTTTAGAAGCTTTTGGTGAAGATTTGCATAACCACCTGGACCTATCATGTGGTTGTGCACATTCTTTGCACACCTTTCTCTTTGAGCATTGCTTGCAGCCTGGTTAGTGACAATCATCAATAGTAATAGGTAAGTAAAACATAACAATCAAGGTCAAGGTAAATTCTATTCAAAATGGGGAGTAAGGCTTAATACCTTGAATTCATCAGGTTTTTTCATAGCAACAAACACCTCCCACATCTTCGGGTCAAGATAACTCCATTACTCAGTGTCTGACTTCTTCCTTTATCAACTTCTTGTATGTATTGTCTTGTTAGATTTGTCCTATAATTCCTTAGTACCCTCTCACAGTGTTGCATCACCTTTTTGTGATGCAGGTTTTCATCTGGTCATATATGCTATGTAAAAGTTCATATACTTAATGGAATATTCTTTAAAATATAATTGTATATTGTTTTAAAAACAAAATTACAAATGATAATATCTCACACATAGTTCTTTCCATATGAAGTCTTTCTTGCTTTTACAATTTTCTGCCAAGATTTTACTGCTATATTACAAAAGCTATGAATAAGAACCCCTATATATGAAACAAAAGAGTTTTGGTTCTTTCCAAAATGATTTCCTGCATTATCAAAGTCAATGACCAACTTCGATTTGTTACCCCTTTGTTGTATCAACTTGTTCATCATGGTGATGCCCCTTATTTTTGATGTTTTTTATGTTGCTCATCAAGCTGAACAAGATCCTCAGGATGTACATCCTCAACCTAAAATTACAAAAAACACATATAGGCCATAAACAAATATAACTTATAAATACGATAAAACAATACAACAAGATAGACATATTGTAAAATGCACAACTTACACCAGTGTCAAGGTACACATCATGATGTTGCTCATCCTCATGGTAATCATCATCACGGTCATCATATTTATGGTCAGACTCCATCTGAAAAAATGTTATATAAAAATAGTCAAACAATGAAATATAAGGTTGTAAAATGCACATCTAACATTTAAAAAGATAAAAGCACGTCTCTAATATTGAGATCTTTTATCAATTAACATTCCCTCAGTGTGATCTCCACACACATATAAGTTAGTGTCAGTTTCAATATTTGGTGTTGGCAAGCCAACTGAGAAAGGACTGGAGTCATCATACTTGTCATAGTACTCTTCTTCATCTATAGGATCTTCAATGAACTGTCTTTTACCATGAAGAACAACCAACCATTTTTCATTTACATGATCATAGATATAAAATACTTGCTTCGCTTGTGATGCCATTATGAATGGTTCACCCTTCTCGCCAATCTTTTCAAATCTCACTAATGTGTAGTCAAACTCCCATATGTCTTCAATGACACCGTAATATGAAGTTTTAGCTTCATGTGGACTCTTATTGTAATGACCTATTTTCAAATTAGTCATCTAATTAGGCTTTACTTGGATGATTGTATGTTTAACTTGATTGATCATTGTTTAAAGCTTGATTAATGATGGTAGTTAAGGTTTGATGTTTTAAATATAATGAAAAGGTTTAATAATACTTTGATTCACATAACTAGGGTTTAAGAATTGAAAACCTAATCGGCCAAATATTAGGGTTTTGATGAGATATGATTACAGAATTTGATAAGTGTACTGGCTCAGTAAATGACTTTTAGTATTTTGTTTCTAACTCAAATTCAGTTTAAATTTTGATATGATTTGGAGATTTCACATTTGAGAAATCTTGAAAATTTTAAGAATTTTTTAATAATTCTTTGGTTTCTTTGTTGGTTGAGTTTTCCCAAGAGAAACTCAGCCAATCATGTATTCAGATTGAAATATAGCATTCCGGTATTTAAATTTTATCTTTTTATTGGTATATCCAATTGATCTCAAATTTTAAATATAGTTGGAAAAACTATTATAGACATACTAATAAATTTTCATAATTTTCTAATGATGTTTTATATCTATATAAAGGGGTGTCAGTCAAGTTCTTCCCAGGACAAACTCGACCGACCATGCTGCAGACTGCAATATAGTAGTCTAGTATTTTATTTTTATTTATTTATTTGTAAATATAAATGATCTAAAATTTTAAAAGTATCCTATAAACTCAATTTTAGTCATTTTTAAAAAAAATCATAATTTTTGGATGATGTTTTAGTTCTGTAGTGTGGTGTCGATCGAGTTTATAACTCAGTCGACCAACCAGTCTGAGAAAAATAAAAATACAATGAAGGGCTTGTTTGCAATTATTCTAAACACCTCAATTCATCTATATAACTAACCTAATACACAAGTATCTCTCATATATTGTCATTCCTATCAATGAGATGAAATTCTAGAAAGAGAGGAGAGCTAGGGTTCTGAGAAGAGAAAGTGATGGAGATGTTGACCTAGGGTTGCTCTATTTGAGAAAAGATGAAATCAAGTAAGTTTAGCTTCTTTGCATAGAATTTCATGGTGAAAATTCTCTCACGTGTCAAGATTTTGTCCCTCCTCTGATTTGATTCAAAATCACATCAAATATCTCTCTTTTCTCACTCTCTCTCTCTCTTCTAATACCCATTTCTAGGGTTTCCATATTGAGAGGAGGAAGAACTGGATTCAATTGCTAGAGTTTGATTGGATTTCTAGAAATTCAGAGTTTGACCTATGAATTTAAGGTGCTTGGAACCTGAGGTGAGTGTTTTTCTCCATCCTAAGATTTGTATTCATGTTTAAAGCCTAATTCTATCCGGATAAAATAATCAGAAACCTTTCTTGTATATGTATGTGATTAGATATTGATTTGGGAAATATATTGGGGGATCAACTTCCACTGATTTTGATTATTTCTTATTGATTGGAACTTGATTATTTCCTGATATATTGATTGAGGATCCATGGAGAATCCTATGGATAGATGACTGTGTTATTTCATGTGAATATTGCCTAAAAATCAGCCCAATGGCTGATATGCTTGGAATTGAATTGGCATGTATAGAATCGTATTTGAATTGTACTAGAACGTATTATACAAGTGTATCATTGAATGTTAATGGAATTTAATATAATATACACATAAGGATCAGTATAAGGTGACCACAATTTTTGATTAGGGTTTGTATTGAGGAAGTGAATCAAAATGAGTCAATTAATCAATGTATATTTATGATTGACGAATGGAATATGTTAATATGAAAACTAGGGTTTCCAAGTGTGTGAATAGCCCTAATGAATCCATTTGCATCATGATGAAATTACTTAGTGATACGATTCTTATTATGTGTTGAACTAAGGATGACTTCTTGAAAACCTTAGATGTTTAGTATTAAGATGAGTATGAGTGATAAAGCTAGAACTTGTATATGATGTTGTAAATGTGATGAAATGTTGAAGTGTAAGTATTAAAACTTCCATTTAAATGATGAGTCTTACTACTATAATCTAATCCTAATGCATCTATTTTAGTATGACTTATGAAACTATGAATAAACCCTCACATGAGTGTGGGTTGTTTTATACAAGCGACATAACAATGAATTGGGAAGAATGATTGAGATTATGATGTAAGAAGATGTAACCTAAACCATTATTTTAAGC
Source organism: Alisma plantago-aquatica (assembly GCA_963693085.1). Lineage (NCBI taxonomy): Eukaryota > Viridiplantae > Streptophyta > Magnoliopsida > Alismatales > Alismataceae > Alisma > Alisma plantago-aquatica. The sequence continues at coordinate 1,956,918,138 of OY856409.1, forward strand.
TAAAGTGATTAGTATAATAAAGAATGATCATTTTTTATTATGGAAATGACATTAGAAGTCAATGACACAGTACACTTATCTGAGTATAAGAGACAATATGAGCAAAATATATTGAATGGTGGCTGCAAGTTAAAGATGAAACTAATGAAGTTATTATGATGAAGTCTTTACTCTTTTATTTTAATTACATGTGGCTTAACCCAAATTGAATTAAATATACTAAGAATTGGTCTTTGATAAATTTTAATGAGAAGAGAAGCATTGTATATAAAGTGAATCAAGAAAGATTGATCCAAATAATGTAATGAACATGAAATGAAAGAAGTTGAAACTACTGAATATAAAATGAAGGAAAAGGATGGGAATTAGCAGATGATTATAAGAATCTAACTCTTAAACTAAAATGATGAGTTTGATGATGCTAGTGAATGACAATTTCAAATGAGGGATTAAGGTATGCACATACTATAGTTGAATTCAAGTAAAAGATGAGGTTCAAGCATTTGAATTAATTACAAGAAAGTGTTCCTGGATTGTGATTGTCTGATAGAAAACTTATATTATGAGGATGGATTATTTGATGGACTTCAATTATATTCAACATGTGTTTATTAGTAACCCTAACTGAAGAATGTGAAATAAAAGAAGAAGAGAACTAAGTGTGTTATGCATGTATATGTGTGAAACTTATTTGCATCTATTGAATTTGGATGGAATAAGTATATGTTGTACGATAATCTATTTTGAGTATGATGAATGATACAAGATGTCTATATGCTTTTACTATTTCTAGTTCTATGCTTTTACTGTTGCTAGTTCTAATGCCTCTATTAATATTTGTTAAGAACTTTGATATACAACGAACTGATAAGAAATATGTTGAAATTGAATATAATATGCACTCCTTACATTTGAGAAATCCGAATGAGGGTAAATGTTGCATAATGAGATTATGTCTTGGGCTGAAAGACCACTGATGATGATAAAACCTTGATGGGGTAAATGCTAGACAATGAGATTAGGGCCGAAAGCCCACTGATGATGACTGCTATGAGATTATGTAGAAAAGGGAAAGAATCTTGTGTTGATCATATGTGTTGCAAAATACATATTTGTTGTGCTTCTTACTTTAATCATTGTCTTTATCAATAAGCTTAATATGTTTCATGTTATTCTAGTTACGCGAGAATAGACACACATGCTATTTGATGTTTTGAATTCTTTTCAGATGAGTAAAAGAGATTAATAACTAGTCAAATGATGAAACATCTAGTTACGTACCCTGGACACTATGAGTTCCCCCGAGGACCACATTGGGGAGACAAAATGGATCTCCTTGTAGTAATCAATGAATTATGAGAAGGATTTTTAGATTGTGGATCGAGACTTTAAAAGTTAGACCATCGGGACTTAGGAGTGAGTCATTTGGAGTGACTCTGGCCCTAAATCCATGCTATGAAAATCTATGTCCAGATGGAATAGGCTCTGGTGAAATGAAAAATATGTGAAATGTTGTGATATGTGATATACGGTATTGCTGGTTCCTATCTCATGTACCTGAGATGAGGACGTGAGACTCTTTAGGCAACCCTAAGGTGTCCAGGGTCTGTTGTTGATATCTTAGGGTGGCTGGTAAAACCTAAGATAGTGACAGTGAGTTGTTGACACGAGAATCAGGCATGGTGACTTCTACTTGGTGAGATACAAGCCAAGTAGTTTCAGGGAAAATGAATAAAAGACGATAAGCTATGTAGAACATGATTTGAATGGTTGTTACATTCCTTGTACGACTACCTGGTGATTTGTCATTGTTGATTATGCTTCTTATTTTGGGAAGAAATCATGTTGCTATGGACATTTTCTATTTCATATTATGATCTGTCATGTTGATAAGTTATAGATATTGGAAATTTATATCCATTCTGAATGTGAGTTGGATTGCTTGCTATTTGATAATATTTTTGGTAGATGTGTGTTATGTGTACTTCTGCATCAGGACTGCGGGATGTGTTCCTGATCCGGCTGGTGGAGTGTCACAAAGATAATGTTATTGTTATGTATTGATTCAAAATGCTTAGAACTTGACTTATTACTCATGTAGTAGGATTCTTAATCTGAACTAAGAAGTATCTGCTGATTTGTTCATAGACATGCTCTAAAAGATGTTTCAAAGTTATAATTGGTTTAAGTAATTACCTTATCTGTTGGATTAGATTACCATTATAAGCTAAATTTGACTTATGATAGAACTATCGACTAGACTTTTCAATATCTACATGTTTTTGTTAAGTTTATTATACTTAATCTGATGCCGATGCATGTACTCAGCTTGAGTGGGAGGTATCCACTCACTGGAAATCTATATGAGTCTCATGAGGTTGTTTCAAATGTTTTTAGGTATAATACTATCCAACAGAGAGGTCGTGACAAAGAATATATAAATAGCATAATCTAGATAGATTAGAATGTCCCTATACTCTCTCTTTCCCAGGATAGGTTGTAGACTAAGTCTGTTTATCAATGTACATGTATCTGATGTAAACTGAACCGTATATGAGAACAAGATTTGATTTTGGTTTTAATGGATTTAAATAAGATTTGTGATATCTAAATGTGATGTCCTTGGTGTGACATTGATTTATGAATATGTGAAGAAAGAAAAAGGAAAAATTTATCTGTGTTTTTCGTATATTATTTAATCATCTTTGTTGAGAATTCATTATTTTATTTCATAATTTGGGTTTAGGTTTTGGGAATATCTCTAATGGTTGGTATTTATGCTAATAAAAAAAGAGGTCCCGACACTTATCCTTCACACTATAAAAAAACAATGAAGACGCTTGAACGATGATTCCACTATTTCGGACGACACTCTTCTCATCTACATCATCTGCGACAATTTCTTCTTCAAGACAAGTACTGCTATCAACATCTACTGATCTCAAGCTTGGAATCTCTCCATGCTAGTACCATTCTATATAGCCCTATACAATCCCATTGCACATGACATGACTTTTGATTTCGTCACCAGTGTTGACTTTCAAGTTGTTACCGTAATGCCTACATGGACAATAGAATCTATCTCCAGGTTGTTTCCTATGTTCCTCCACAAATATTATAAAGTTATCAAGACCAGTAATAAACTCTAGGGTGTAGTGATTTAGAATGGACATCCATGATCTATCCATTCTATGATCAAAGACAAAATAAGTATTTGCATTTAGGGTTTACATATTAGGTTAAGGATTTACAAATATATTAGGATTTATTGTTTTAGATTTAGGGATAAGGGTTTATAGGTTAGGGTTTAGGGTTTAAAGATTACGGTTTAGGGTTTAAATATTAGGGTTTATGATTTACAAATTAGGGTTTAAGGTTCAATAATGAATGTGTGTACCGCCTATTCCATTCTTGAACACCTAATCTCACTAATGTGTATAAGGTGTATTCAGTTTTCAAGAAAATTTATGCAGCATCTCCCCACAATTTTCCAAGTACACCGATGTAGATGGGCAAATGTCCACCAACATATGTACTTAGAGAACAAATGGTGAAGTGCTGACAAAACATCTTAAAACCAAATATACATTATACACTTACATCCTAAGTGAATTTAAGTGTTCAAGAATAGTCCTAAAATGGGGACTATCCAAGATTCACTCCTAATGAGTAAATCTCAGATGGGTTTCTAGGCCAAAAAAATACATGTATGTTGTTATTCCTATATCTATGATCCAAGTTTCATCATTCATATTCTAGGTTTTATGTAACATCATTTAATTCAATTCATTCTTCCATTTGGATTAGTTAATCAAGAGATAAAGAAAACATTAATATTAATTAAGAGAACTAGATTAGGCACCTTCATTTGAGATTCTTAACTAGATCTTTGAAAAGTGTCCCTCAAAGAGGTCCTAAGATTACAAACAATGTATGAGTTGATTTACAATAGCAACATCTTGTAATCTTAATCATATCCTAGTCTAGGTACCATATTTTATAACATTGATTTCAACATTTCCAATGTACATGCATGTTCATCATCAAGATATAGCAAACTAAGGAAAGAAGGCAAATTGCACTAACTAAGATATAGCAATCCTAATTAACACTAATCAATGCAAGAGCAATAAGTAACTAACCATAAAATAATGATTCACACATGTAAAAACTATATTCCTATTTTCACAATAATAAGATGTTGCTCATTCATATTGCTATTTTTTGGTGCATAATATTTCCTCAATATTTAGGCGTCTTCAGCTTTAAAACATGGGTCAAAGCTTTAAAATTAGGATTACCTAGCAGGTGGGGAAGCAGGTGAGGTGCAAGCTATTTTAGAGTCTTACCTAGCAGTAGGGGAAGTTCCAACGATGATGAGGGTAGCACTAGTAGAAGCTTCGGTAGAAGCTCCAGAGACCTAGGTGGCGGAAGCTAGCTCAGGCCCAAGCTTTGGTGACCTCCCAAGCTCCCAAGATTCTAGAGACAAGAAGCTACTCATGTGAGCAATGGCGGCAAGCAACGACTGGAGGAAGAGTGGTGGTCGCAAGAAATGGAGCGGTGGCAGATGGAGGACGAGCTATGGTAGTGACAGATTGAGTGGTGGGGAAAAATCATCTAGAGACCTGGTGAATCGCGATGAAATAAAGAATGGGGAGAAAGTTTATTTTATGTGGGTGATATTAAGTTACCCATAGTCGATGATTATTTTGAAAAGCTGATGAATAAGTACATCGTTGTCGGTTAAGAATACAAAATCGACTACTAACTCCTAAACCAAAAAATAGACACTGATTTAGGGTCATAGTCGTCAGTTACGTCTGAATAAATCGATGAATAATTACATATCCAAACAAAAACATTTCCCTTGAGTTAGTGATAAATGTGTATTTATCCTTTTTATTTAAATATTTTAGATATCTTTTTAGGATTATTTGTTATTTATCATCTTAGTTTTGTAATTAATTGTATTAGTTTAGATTTTTCTCTTTATTTGGAGTTTAAATTATATTTAGTTGGGTTTTTTAGGAAAATAGATCAATCACTCTAATGACTAATTTTCTTTGGAAGATATTTTGCACAAATTCTAGCAGTGCCAAATTTAAATATATACCTCACACTAAAATTTTCATAACTCTCACATCACAAGGCAAAATTTAATGGGAAGTATGCATTGAAAAGGGAATTGAATTATCTATAAGAAAAACATATTTGAGGACCACTTTCAAACTTATGGCTGGCCCAAAAATACACTCGAAATTGTTGTTGCGGGAATCTATAACAAAAAGAATGTGAACGATCAACATAACTAAAAGCAATCAACTGTTTTATCTATTGACCAGATCTAGAAAATTTTTAGCCACCATCCATGAGTCTTCTAGAGATGAGATTCCACCCCTCCTTCCCCTATAAAAGGAGGTGCGACTCCATTAAGAGTAGAGTCCCAAATTTTGTACTTGTTTTGTAGTGAAACTATGTTAATCTTCATCCTAGTGTAATTTTTACATTCAAAGTAATAAAGTTAGTTCCTTTCTTATACATCTGGAATCTTCTATTCACATTCTTCTTCTCATTCTTTCTTCTTGCTTTTCTTCTTGGAGCAGGAGATAAAGATGATAAGCCATTTAATCGTCACCACCTTAGGCTCTTCGGAGATTCCGAATTTGTGTTCTATGGCTTGCCTTCTTTTTCTCCTTGTTTCTCCCTTCCTCGTTATGAGTAGAGAGTAGTCTCTTATCGAGACAAGGGGAACAACTCCTTGACCATCGTATTGATGTGAATTTAGACTGTACAATTTTATTTATACAAATGGCTTTTGGTTTTGAAAACCGCCGATTTAATCAAAGTGATCTCTCATTTTCACCGTGTATTAATTCTGGTTGATGCGGCTGTGGAACCTAGAATTCAGAACAACTAAACCAGTTGCATGGGGATGAATTATAAAGTGTGAATGCCAGGACCAATGGGTTCACGTGGAGTTTTACTTTTGTGTTTTGTTTACGAAAATTTCACATACCCGCTTATCGTCTTTTAATTATTGTGTATTCTTGATTTGGTCTTCGCTTTGGCTAAGGTGGTGAAAACCCCTAAGCCTCGATATTTTTCCCATTTGATTTCAATTGTTCTTCCGATGTTTGTTTCAAATTGCCTTCTTTTTAATTCTTGCAATATTATTTTCATTCTTAGATAATCTTTTATTCTGGGATACCATCTTCTTCCTTTAGTTTTATTGCTTAGTTTAATCTTTCCATTTCCTTACTTAGTGTAATCTTTTATTCTTTTTGCACAGTAGTTTCTTACATTAGCTTAATCAACCCCCTCAAAATTAGATTTTACTTTCTATCAATATTTCAAAAATACCAAAAAAAAGGAACAATTTCAAAATAATCGGGATTAAAAGGAAATGAATCTTAAAAGCATTCTCATGTGGGATCGACCCTTCTATACTAACCTTAACTGTAAAGTAAAAGTAGATTAAACTCTAGGATAATTATTCTAGTAAATTGGTGTGCAAGCAACACATATCAGTTAGGGGTATAGTCATCAGTTTAGCAAGAAAAATCGACAGTGAAGAAGCTATTTGGGGGGGGGATTTCGTGGCGACATGACGTGAAAACACCTAGTCATCAGTTTCTTCTAAAAACTAACGATGCAGACCCATCTCCAAAAAAAGTGTGTCTCACCTATGGGACTCAGTTGTCAATTATTTGATAGATTTGATGACTAATGGGGGGGTAATTTTTTTTTTGTGGGGATATGGCGTGAAAACACCTAGTCATCGGTTTCTTCTAAAAATTGACGATATAGACCCATCTCCAAAAAAAACCTTTGTGTCTCACCAAGGGGACTTAGTCATCGGTTATTTGGTAGACTCAATGACTAATGGGGGATAATTTTTTATGCGGGATGTGGCGTGAATACTTTATTGTCGGTTATATATGAAACTGACGCTGGACTGAAAATTTTGGAGGCAAAATTTTTGCCCTAAAAATTGTATTTTGCGAGAAATTTAAGATGTCAGTTTCTATGAAAAGAAATTAAAGTTAAAGTGAAAGTGGTACTCATGTCTTTTTAAATCAGCAGGACTTTACATATAGTGACAGTTGACATGAAGAACCGACGTTGTTGGTAGATTGGTGTCGGTTTTTCTAAGAAACCAACGTCAGTGAAAGTGACATTAAAAGTCAAATTTTTACTAGTGATAATCCAATACTCATGGTGACAATGCAAGAAGATCAATAAAAACTTGAAAGAAAGAAATATAAGTCAAAGTTATCTTAAAAAAGAAGATGCTTTTAAAAGCATGGTCTTAATATATGTCTTAACCTATAAAGTGTATTTAATTAGTAGGCCATTGCATTTGATTATTTTTATCATATTAACACTTAAGTGTTCAATGTGTAAGTTGCTTTCTTTTAGATTGATGAAGTTAGGTTGTGTTTGGTACATGGTGAATAAGTTGATGGTGATGGGATTAGGACAGTGATGGGGAAGGGGACATGGGTGGTGATGGAGAAATTGTTAAAATCTTTTGTTTGGTAACATGTGCATGGTGATAGGGAAAGGGATGGGAAGAAACTTTAAAAATGTTATTTGTTACATGGTTACAAGGACATGGAGGGGAAAATTCTTTATAAAAAACACCCTATGAAAGTAACAATCATATTTATTAGAACTTTTTGATGCATATGTTTCTAAATAAGTAGTGGAGTCTTAAAAGAAACTTCCTTCACCATGATTCACCATGCTTTTCCATGAGGACAAAAACAGACCAAATTTCACCATGGATTCACCATGATTCCCTATCATCATGGAAGCAAAACAAAATTTTTGTTTCACCATCATTCCCCTTCCCCATGATTCACTATGTAACAAACACAACCTTAGGGTTAGGTTGTGTCTGATTCGACCATGCTTTTAATGATGATTATGACTGGTCAACAAATATGGTCGTGCTTTATCATGTTGATTTAGATATATCACATAAACATGAGGAACGAGATGAGAGCATATGTTTACCTTCTTTTATGGATTATATGTGTAACGACCCCACCTCCCGCTAACCCCTAATTAAGGGAGACCAAGAGGTCAGAGCCGTTATCCCAATAAACAGGATCAAAGGTTCGACAAATAATCAATAATAATTATAAAATTCTACCAAACTATACTAAAAGCTGGAGTAAAATAAAACTTTGCATACCTTTTAAAAACATTGGATATCTAACTTCTATTCACAACATCAATCTATTCTAACTAATCCACCTTGCACTTTAATTCTTATTTTCATAATATGCCACTTTACTGTTTGTCCTTTTCAATATTGTACCTAAAACGCCAACAAACAAAAGGTCGATCAACATAAATGAATATGTCGGTATGTGGGGACCACCAAAATTTCACATATATGGCTAACAATCTAAATATCACAATTAAGTTGATTAACAAGCCAATTTATGCTTTCAATGTAACATTCTCCACCGCTTTTGCCCTAACCCTAGAATACCCTCCTTAGAGTTTCTCTTTTTCCATTGAATTAGGGTCACCTTCTCCATCCTGAGATTGGTGCCTGGGGTCACCTCTCAGGGTGCCCATTAGTCATGCAATATCATAAGGCCACTTTCTCTATCCTGAGCTTGGTGCTTGGGGTCACCTCTCATGGTGCCCATGGGTCTTCCCTCTTGGGCTTGACCTCATTGCATCTTACATCAGAGTGGCATGTAGGTGTGAGAATACACACTTATATCTTAATTGTGATAATCATATTGACTTTATGATTTGCATATATGAACATCCAAATAGATAGGTTGCATTCAATTCGATTAAATACCCAAGAAATCTATGTGAAACTAAAGTGGTTAACCATAAATAACCACATACCTGTGATTGCAGATTTTTGAGACAGAAACAACCAAGTAGAGAAAACCCAACCAAGCAAGCAAATATTTACAGAAATCCTAAAATATACAAACTTCCTTTTATCAAGATTTATCCAAACTCATCTTGCTTTTTAGGATTTCTATTCCAACTTTAGGGGTTTCCTTTGAAATTAGGGTTTTGCCTCCACTTTTAGTATTATGAATCCTAATTCAACAAAAATACATAAAAATCTTAAATTTCTTTTCTTAATAGTACTCATAACAGACTTAGGATCATTATTTAGTAACATATTTCCATAATCTAAAATAAACATGGTTTTTCTCCACCCTAAATTAGGGTTTCTAAAAGTATTATCTTTTATACATAGATTAAAACCTTAAATTAGTCATCTTTTCATGTAAAACAGATTGAAGTTCTACTTTAATATTCAATAGGCTAATACTTTACAAATTAACCTATTAAACCTCAAAGATTCATCCTTTATAACCAATTAGGGTTTCTAATTACCTTTTTAATACATTTTCTATCAAATTAATATACTTTTGCAAAACGAGACAGAAACATGCTACCAAACCATTTTTATATTGTTCCTCGTATTTTTTTGATCAACTTTCATATATAAATTTTATTAATCTGAGATCCCTAGCAATTTCTATGAATTTCGTAAGAAAATCCTTTTTCCTGGAATTTCGGTCAGAGAGAGGAGTTTACCAAAATATATCGGTCGCTTGATCAATGATCTGGTGGTCCGCCCTTCTAATCCGATGCTTCACATCGCACACGGCTTAAGTTAATGGGCTTGGCCTTGGATCGTTGGATCAGCACGCAGACTACTGTGGATCGCTATCCAACGGTCATTGCTCGTTGTCCTCCTCCTTTTCCTCGCGCGAGTCTGTGGCGGTGCCACGGCGGATCTGTCGTCGAAGCGAGATCAATCCAGAGATAGGGAAGGTGTCAGGGCTCGTGAGGTAGCCGTTCGGGATCAGTGTGAGTTGGAGAGTCGAGTGGGGGTCTTTTTATAGGGCTAGGAGGGGTCCCTTTAGGGTTTCTCCCTTGGCCACCACCCTCACCTTCAGGTGAATTAGGCATTTCTCCTAAATGCTTTGAGAGATCAACAAACCAGGCTCGAGAGGGTTCAGGATCCTCTTCCGGACTCAATGGAGTTATTTCCAAGACTGCATGTACTAGATCGAGAGGAAATCGAGGGGAAAAATCCCTCTGTAACTCAGCCAGAGTCCGAACTCCTTTAGAACTAGACGATGAGTGGTGCTCGTCGGATCAAGATCCAACGGCCCTCATCCTCCGTGTTCAACCAAAAAGGAAAAGAATTCCTATATTCAAGATAATTCATATATTTGAGGAGATTTTGAGAAAATCATAACTCCTAATCCGTAACTCCTTTTTATATCAAATTTTTAGGGAATCTCATTAATGATTTAATCTTTCATCATGCCAAATTTGGGCTTATTATCTAAAGAAATCTGGTCCTTTTTTTTAGTTACAAGTCATCATTTAATTAAATACATTTTCCACATTTTCTCTTTCCCTTGCTATTATATTATTATCCTGAGTTCCTTGAACCTCAAGGGACCTTAATGGCTCGAAATCTCATCTTGGGAATATTCCTTAGCCTTTTTCTTATCATTCGTCCATTTTCTTATTTATCCCTTTATTCACTAGAATTCCTTTTTCTTTTCTTTTTCTTTTTCTCTCAATTGGTCTCAATAGCCAATAAATCCCATTAAGAAAATAAACAAGGCTATTATGCATGAAAATCATTCAATTCAAACAAATAATTCAACCATTGATTTCATTTATCAATTAAAAGGAGATTGACAAATCTCATTACATGGTTTAGAAAAATGAGGTTATAACATCCTCCCCTCCTTATAGGAATTTTGTCCTCAAAATTCCACCAAACATATAAATAATTCAGGATAATACTTTTCCATATCCGTCATTGGCTCCCATGTGGCTTCATCCTCTCCATGGTTCTTCCAAAGAACCTTTATCACCTTATATTCTTTACTCCTGAGCTCTCTCTCACATTGGTATCCTGTACCCTTATAGGTGACTCAGGGTAAGTTAGCCTCCCTTAGGAGCTCACTAGGTTCATTGCTCAGCCCATGCCTTGGGTACCTCACATAGTGCTCTAGATCAGACTCGTGGAACACATCATACATCATGTTATCTAGAGGGGTAAGGCTACACACAAGCATCTCACCAATCCATCTCAAGTGGAACCATGTATCGGGGACTCAGCTTTCTCAGCTATAGCTCAGAGGGGTCAAATTTTCATATCACATATTCTCCCACAGTGAACTACATGTCAGTCTTCTTTACATCAGCTCACGACTCATGTCACCCCTGGGCTCTCTTTCAGCCATCGCACGATCAAAGCGACTTCATCTGCACACACTGTGGTCTTTTTCTGACCTTCGTGAGGTCCCTTCACCAACATCATTTTAATGAAGCAGCAACCGATACAACCTCTATTACAGAGCTTCTTACATCCTGATATTGGCTATGGTGACTATCATTACATCTTACATAGGACAAAAATTATCTCCATATATCACCCTGAATGCGCGCACACGCTCTCATCAGACCCTCTAGTTTGGATCATGCTAACCATTAGTTAGGGGTGATAAGCTGTACTAACATTGAGTTCTTCATGCACCTACTTCCACCGCATGGAAGTGAAACTTTAGGTCATACTCAAGAACCTTTAAACTTGCATCATGGTGTAATTGAACCATCTCTCTCTCTTACATGTAGTTCAACTAGATCTGTCCCTTGACAATACTCTCTCTTTCTCTTAGATTATGTCATCTAGGTAAGGCGATCTACCATAACCCATATTGCATCTTGACCTTCCTCGGTCCATGGGAGACTCACTACAACATCCATGGTGATCATCTCCCATTCCCTCTCGGGGACTTTTATCCTCTATATCAACTCACGGGGTTACTGGTATTCATCCCTCGCCTCCTAGCATACATGGCGACAAGTCACATGCAACTTCATCTTAGGCATCCAAAGTACTACTACAACTTACTATCTTAGTAGTACCACGGTGTATGATGAACTTAAAACAATGATCTCATGTAGGTTGATTCTTCAGAAACCCTAAAACACTCTAGTCGTGATTTTATCATCTTCTTTTCTAGAGAAGTGCATCTGAGGTTCTACAACCATCCTTTTATCACAACAAGCCCTAGGTTGGCTAACCAAGAAACCACTAACTCGATCAACAGATCTTGCTATATCTGAGTGTTAGCCAAACATATCTCCTTTTCCAAACTTAGGGCTAACCTAACAACCTCTTCTAACCTCTAGCTAAACTAGGCAGCTGTATCTCAACCAGAGCATCCATTACCACCTCACATCCTTATGTATTAAGTAATGTTGAAGACATACACCTCCATGTTTTCCACTTATTATCACATCTCGATCTCTAAGTCTATCTTCATTAAGAAAACTCAGAGCTCATCTTCCTGGTTATCAAACTCAAACTTATATAACTCATAAATTCCATACAACTCATGATAAGAACATCCTTATAAGATGACTACCTTAGTTCTCTTGGTGTTTGTAAACCATCCACACATCATACACTTCCCAAGGGTACGTTATCATCATAGCAATGTTTCCACTCACATCATCTTTATCCTTGGTGTATGGCATGCGTACTATCCTATCTCTCACTCCCATAACATGAGGAAATAAGCATTTGGCGGTCGTGCAAACACAAAGTTCTTCCTATTCCGAGAGTAGAGATGGTACATCCCACATTGCCAATACACCTTCAAATCTAACTTAAAACATGCATCACATGTCTCTACATCATGAACATCTCGACATCAGGGTTACTTCCATGGAAAATTGGTCTTGAACCCACTTGGGTCACCACACAATCCTTAGTCATATCCTCTAGGTCTGTAGGGTGTCGGCACTTTTGGGGTCATCCCTCTTCCCTTATGCATCTAGAGAGTGCCCTCTTGATCTACCCTTTGGGTCTCATGAGTTCATGAAGGTGATCAATCTCCTAACCCATGGCCCTCAGACAATGATAGTTGTTACCTCCCGACCCTATGGTCATGTGCAACTAGGGAATTAGGCAACTCCTACTCCCATTGGTCTTATCCCTACCCGACCCTAGGATAGACTTAGTATTCTAACATAGAACATATCCAACTTGAAACCTTACCCAAGTATCCATCATCTCTCTCAACATTCGTGGTCTGACTTACATCCTCTCATAGGGATCATGGTGGCCTACCTACCTCGGTCATGCCCCATACTGGTTACCTCCATGGTAACATATCCACATGCACTTAGAGATGGTTATCTATGGGTCTATAGGTTCATCCTCATACTATATACTCTCCACATAGCTTCTCAAGATCCTACGAGACTTCCTTAGGTTACCTCAAACCCAACAAAAGCTGGTACATACCCTACAGAAGGGTGTCTCTCCCAGGATGGGAGGAAACTATCGTTTGATAGCAGCAAAGGTCACAAACATCCTTATGTCTAGGGTTTACATCCACATGAGCATGTTTGATTCCAACAAGCTACTAAGGCACGTATCTAACCAATAAACCACCTACTAAACCATGCTAGGTCTCCATGGTAGGTCCTACTTGTTCTCATTCCTTAACATTGGACCAACATCATACATGCCCATGTCACCAACCTATATATGAGGGGTTCATCAAACATATACCTTAATCTCATGGGTTCCCATTCCTCTAACCATGAGGAGTGCCATGCTCGAATATATAGAAACTCAGATCTCATCATGAGCATCATGTGCACCAGGTACTACTACTTCCCTTCTTTAGGTCTAGGAACCCTAGGTTCACTTTTCTGTAAGAGCTATCCAACTGCAAGCTCAACATTCCAACAACAAACCAAGCATGTACGAGGTGCATCATGCACGTCCTATAATCCTTCCACTTGAACAACACCTCAGAGTTGAGCCCTTCTCAAGGACAAACAACTAGGTGTGAGGCCTTCCAACTCATTACTAAGCCTCCTCGGGGTCTAAAGAACTCTTCTTCCTATCCTTAGAAGGTCAGCACCTATGTCTAACAACTTCATCCTTCCTCTTAGGGTTTGGTCCCTTTTGAGGCAACCAAGATGTCCTCAGCCTCCAGGGATCAAGCACGAGGCAACCACATCCATCCGCGTAGGTCACAACATACCCAACATCTCAGGGTTCATCCTATCCCAGAGACTAAGCTTCCAACCTTCTTGCTTGGGTCCTGCTCTCTCTCTCCAGAGCTAACCCTACAAACAACCTTACTACTAGAGGTTCTCTCTCCATGAAGGTGGATCAAGCTCTCACGCATACACCTATAGGGGTGAAACATATGATCACACCTATGTTCGCTCGAGATTATCCATAACTTTTTATGCCTATCTCATAAGCTATCCAACATGCCCTTCTGGCTTAGGTTTTATCCTACCGCCAACACTACTAGCGTACTATGGGTGCATACTTATTCCATGCTCATATAAGCCCATAGGGTTTCTATATGTTCTTTACTAACCTCATTAATGAAGATGTTATCCTTCACCCTAACATACACGACCCTTCCCAGGGTTGAGTCGCCAAAGGTACTAGGTCAGCCAACCTCACATGGCTCATACTATCATAGGTATCCAAAACCAAAAGCATGTTAACCCACACACATGGTCGACCATGACATCTAACTCATCATGCCATCTCTCTCTCTAACCGCCACTTAGGGTTAGGGTTAGCATCATCCTCAGAAGATGTGCCAGGTCTCTACCTCTTCTTGGAGGCCTCTGCTTCCAAGACTAACTCCCCACTCATCCTCCTAACAAGAAGGTCTAACCTCAAGTCTCTCTTGAGGGTACGAAAACTCATGTCATACAACCTAAGCATGCAACTAATCTTTAGTCTTCGCTTAAACTGTTAAGCTTATGTCCATGACATCTTATTTACATGCTTTTCATTAATTTGGTGGAAGATTCCTTAACCTTATCATGCATACCCTATCCTGAAGCGGGTGAGGAAGAGAGAGAAACCCCAAACCTCATAATCTTAATAGAATTTGAGTTTAGAAGGGGTGAACAAAATGAGAGAGTCCTAAAGGTATCTTATTTCGAGTCAGATCCTATGACATTAGCCAGACAGTCACATAGATCTAGGAGTCCTCGTATTCTGACTAGTAGTGCAGAGGAAAATATTGCCAGCCCCCAGACGTGATCCTTTTCTAGACACCTCTATCTTTTGGAAAATCCTCGAATAACTCCCTCGGTTCTATGGAATTTGTAAAATTTAATAATTACTAAAGATTAAATGAGGAACCAATGTTCTGATACCAAATGTAATGACCCCACCTCCCGGTAACCCCCAATTAAGGGAGACTAAGAGGTCAGAGCCGTTATCCCAATAAACATGATCAAAGGTTCGACAAATAATCAATAATAATTATAAAATTCTACCAAATTATACTGAAAGCTGGAATAAAATAAAATTTTGCATACCTTTTAAAAACTTTGGATATCTAACTTTTATCCACAACATCAATCTATTCTAACTAATCCTTCATGCACTTTAATTCTTATTTTCATAATATGCCACTTTATTGTTTGTCCTTTTCAATATTGTACCTAAAACGCCGACAAACAAAATATCGGTCAGCATAAATGAATATGCCGGTATGTGGGGACAGCCAAAATTTCACATATATGGCTAGCAATCTAAATATCACAATCAAGTTAATAAACAAGCCAATTTACGCTTTCAATGTGACATTCTCCATCACTTTTGCCCTAACCTTGGAATACCCTCATTAGGGTTTCTCTTTTCCCATTGACTTAAGGACACCTTCTCCATCCTGAGCTTGGTGTCTGGGGTCACCTCTCATAGTGCCCATTAGTCATGCAATATCATAAGGCCACCTTCTCTATCCTGAGTTTGGTTCCCGGGGTCACCTCTCATGGTGCCCATGGGTCTTCCATCTTGGGCTTGACCTCATTGCATCTTACATCAGGGTGGCATGTAGGTGCGAGAATACACACTTATATCTTAATTTTGATAATCATATTGACTTTATGATTTGCATATATGAACATCTAAATAGATAGGTTGCATTCAATTTAATTAAACACCCGAGAAATCTCTATGAAACTAAAGCGGTTAATCATAAATAACCACATACCTGTGATTGTAGATTTTTGAGATAGAAACAACCAAGTATAGAAAACCCAACCAAGCAAGCAAATATGCATAGAAATCCTAAAATATACAAACTTCCTTTTATCAAGATTTATCCAAACTCGTCTTGCTTTTTAGGATTTCTATTCTAACTTTAGGGTTTCTTTTGAAATTAGGGTTTTGCCTTCACTTTTAGTATTATGAATCCTAATTCAACAAAACTACATAAAATCCTTAACTTTCTCATCTTAATACTCCTAACAGACTTAGGATCATTATTTAGTAACATATTTCCATAATCCAAAATAAACATGGTTTTTCTCCTTTTCACCCTAAATTAGGGTTTCTAAAAGTATTATCTTTTATACATAGATTAAAACCCTAAATTAGACAGGTTTTCATGTAAAATAGATTGAAGTTCGACTTTAATATTCAACATGTTAATACTTCACAAATCAACAAATTAAACCTCAAAGATTCATCCTTTATACCCAATTAGGGTTTCTAATTACCTTTTTAATACATTTTCTATCAAATTAATATACTTTTGCAAAATGATATAGAAACAAGTTACCAAACCATTTTTATCTTGTTCCTCGTATTTTTCTGATCAACTTTTGTATATAAAGTTTATTAATCTGAGATCCCTAGCAATTTTTATGAATTTTGCAAGAAAACCCTTTTTCTTGGAATTTCGGTCAGAGAGGAGTTTACCAAAATATATCGGCCGCTCGATCAATGATCCAGTGGTCCACCCTTCTAATCTGATGCTTCATGTCGCGCACGGTTTAAGTTAACCGGCTTGGCCTTGGATCGTTGGATCAGCACGCGGACTACTGTGGATCACTATCTGACGGTCGTTGCTCATCGTCCTCCTCCGTTTCCTCACGCGAGTCTACGGTGGTGCTGCGGCGGAGCTGTCGTCAGAGTGAGATCAATCCAGAGATAGGGAAGGTGTCAGGGCTCGTGAGGTAGCCGTTCAGGATCGGTGTGAGTTGGAGAGTCGAGTGGGGGTCTTTTTATAGGGCTAGGAGGGGTCCCTTTAGGGTTTCTCCCTCGGACGCTGCCCTCACCTTTGGGTGAATTAGGTGTTTCGCCTAGATGCTTCAAGAGATCAACAAACCAGGGTCGAGAGGGTTCATGATCCTCTTCCGGACTCAATGGAGTTATTTCCAAGACTGCACATGTACTAGATCGAGAGGAAATCGAGGGGGGAAATCCCTCTGTAACTCAGCCAGAGTCCGAGTTCCTTTGGAACTGGATGATGAGCAGTGCTCGTCGGATCAAGATCCAACGACCCTCATCCCCCATGTTCAACCAAAAAGGAAAAGAATTCCTATATTCAAGATAATTCATATATTTGAGGAGAATTTGAGAAAATCATAACTCCTAATCCGTAACTCCTTTTTATCTCAAATTTTAAGGGAATCTCATTAATGATTTAATCTTTCATCATACCAAGTTTGGGTTTATTATCTAAAGAAATTGGGTCCTTTTATTTAGTTACAAGTCTTCATTTAATTACATACATTTTCCACATATTCTCTCTTTCCCTTGCTATTATATTGTTATCCTGAGTTCCTTGAACCTCAAGGAACCTTAATGGCTCGAAATCCCATCTTGGGAATATTCCTTATCCTTTTTATTATCATTCATCCATTTTCTTATTTATCCCTTTATTCAATTGAATTCCTTTTTCTTTTCTTTTCTTTTTCTTTTTCTTTCAATTGGGCTCAATAGCCAATAAAGGCCATTAAGAAAATAAACAAGGCTATTATGCACAAAAATCATTCAATTCAAACAAAGAATTCAACCATTGATTTCATTTATCAATTAAAAGGAGATTTATAAATCTCATTACATGGTTTAGAAAAATGAGGTTATAACAATATGAGCAATATTTAAGATCTAAGGAAATATGTGGTTATGAGAAGGGAAAAAACTTCACATGTACCTAAGAAGAACCAGTTCCTCAACAACCACCACCACCTATCCAATGCCCTTTTGATCTAAATATGCACAAAACGTTCAAATAGTTGATACAATATTGGGTCCACGTATTAGATAGAGTGTCAAAGAAGTTCCATCATTTGCCATGGCCCATCTAATGTAAATAAAGGAGTGTCATAAAGACATTTAAGTGCAAACATCATCTAGGTGTGAGGACCTTTTAGGTACTACTGCTCTAGAATATGTAGATGCAGTTCTTACTACACTAGAGATGTCCTTCTATATTTTGGAGAATTTCTAAAGAAGAGAAGATAAGTCATGGAATCTACCTTTTCAAGGGTATTTCCAGTTAGTGGACAATGGAGGAGTTCAAGAGGCCAAGTGAGAAATTTGATTTCAAAATAGAGTTTTAAAGAATAATTTCCCAAATCCTATTTGAGGAATGAGATAAGGAAGTTCAACAACCTTCACTAGAAAAATGTTAGTCAATGGGTATGAAGATTTTCTAAGTTATTAGCAACAATGGATGATGACATGATTAGACAATTTCAAGATGGAATTAATGTAGATATCCAACATCAAGACACAATCATTGAGTCCAGGGAGATATTATCCTACTTTAATTGAGGTTTTTAGGAGACTTAAAAGAGCAGTTCAATGAAGGGTGGTTCTGAATCAAGTAAGAAGTTGGGATTAAAGTATAGTCATTAAGGGGAAATTCATATAGACATTAATATTCACATTTACTTCCATGGTTGAAGTAGGAACAACATAGTAAGGGATCTTCTTAGCATAGGGGTCAACCCTTATTCAATAAAGGTAGAGGTAGGAGACATGGAGTTCCACCTACTAAGGAAATTAGCACAATATATAGAGACATCAAGGCAATGGCCAATTATAAGTTTGGAAGAAATCACTTAGGTCCATGGTTGGGACCAAACTTTAAAGGGTGTTTTCCATGTGGAGGTATATGGAATCTGAGAATATTTTTTTGTAGTTGTTTTAGGGTAGACAATATCAGCAACACTAACCAGTACAATAGTAGATCTATGGTATAGGACATGCCTCACATGTAGTAGCATTAGCTTCAACAAGACATAGTCAAGGAAGAGGACGTTTGTAGGCTATATGACATGTTTAGTTTTTGAATCCAAAAGAAGAGTCTCTATCACTAGTGGTTGTGCAAGTTATGTGTAACTTCTTAATTCAAATTTATCTACTTCCATCTTTGTTTCACTATTAATAGACCCTACTGAATTGACCAAAGAATATTCATCTAGGCTATAGTTGCATTTTTAGGTTAGTTTTGTACTCATTTCCTTGATTTTACTTTAGAACTAGATTATATATAGGTTTTCTAGATTTTATGTTGATTTGTAGAAATTTTAATATAAATCCCTAGCTTTCATGTCAGATTTGAGCTTAATTATATACACTAATATAGGATACAATGATCTCATTAACCATTAGTGAGAAAAATGAAGTTTTTGAAGAATGAACTAAGATTTTCATAGATAAATCCCTTGGGGTGGGCTTGCATCTTTTTGAGATCTTGTCAACCGAAAGAAATCACCACATGACTATTAATGCTCGATCTATGCCATTTTAACTAAACAAAGGGCATGCATGTGTTGAACTAGCAGTTATACATCATCCATATTTTGATGTTGACTTAAGCATTCCATTCATATTATCTAATATGTCTATTTGTGATTGATTTCAGGTATCAGGTACACAAAAAGGATCAATTCGATCAAGCCCTAGCTTGACCAAATATAAACTAAAGTCAATGCAAATGCACTTTTGTGCAATATGCCCTAAAACCCTTAGGACAATTGCATAATCATTTGTATTGATTCTATGACTTGTAATTGAGCTGGAAAAAAATTAGGAGCACTTAAAACGAATATTTAAGCACTCTAATGGCATTTTTCAAAATTCATTACAAGAACTTTTGTTGGTCAATTTCATCCTTGATAAACTCGACCGATACCCATGATGGATTTTGGAAAATGCCAGGGTAGATTGAGTTTTCCTAGGACAAACTCAACTGACACCTCTACACATGTAAAAGAAATTTAAGTCGTCGGTCGAGTTTCATCCAGGATAAACTATACTGACAATTCAAATTTGCTTTGCCATCTAGTGCTATCCATCGAGTTTACTTTATTGAAACTTGACTGACCGCACTGTATGGAATGTGCAGAAAAAGTGTTTTTCATCATTAGACTATTGCAAAACTCAAAAGTAGATCTATTTCGACAACCCAAATGACTAGAATTTGTTCCCAAGTTCTTCTACTGACTAGTAGACACCCCAACTATAAATAATGATCCTTGGGCTTCATCTCGAATTTGCTTCTTATGCTCCTAGCTATAGTTGAGTGGATTTGTCTACTAAGAGCCCCTTTCTCTCTCTTACTTACTACATATCAACATCAATTCAAGTGATATAGGTTATTTGTGAGAGAACTACTTAGTTGTACTCCTTGTGAAGCTCTCAATCTTCCCTTTCCCAATCCCTTCTCTCAAGTTGTAATCGTGAAAGCTTCTCCTTGGTGAAGGTGAAGTTGAAGGCTGAAGATCCAGGAGGAGAGTAGGTAATTCCTTCAAGGTGGAAGACTTGTTGTAAGATGGAAGCTCCTTGATTATGGTGTACATCTCATTGTAAAAGTAGGTAAGCCTTTGTAGAGGTTGAAGATTCTTTCTATAGGGTAGGTAAGACCTTGTAAGGTTTATTGGCTCCTTTTGATCCTTAAAAAGGAAGTCTAGGTATCCTTGCCCTACAAAAGAAAGGTTTTATTATATCTTTATAATAGAATAGAAGGAAGGTACACTAGTTGCAAAATCCTAGAGTTTGAACTCTCTAGGTAGTAGATGTACACTCTCCTAGTTTGGAGTTTGAAACCACTATACATACTATGTTCTTGATCTTATTCAATCTCTCTCATCCTTGTGATGTATGTTTAGTTGCACTCAAATTTCATATTTGCAATCTTATCTATTGAAGTAATTTGAAGGTCTAATGAATTTGGTTTAAGTGTTTTAACTCTATTCAACCCCCCTTCTAGAGTCCATTGATCCAACAAGTGGTCTTAGAGCCACAGTCTTCTCCGACTAGATCTCCCACTAGACAGGAAGATGGGTGACAAACTTCTAGGTTCACTCAACTTGCAGGGTGGATTCTCCATGAGACCTCCAATCTTCAACGACACAAACTTCTTTCATTGGAAGTGGAGGATGCAATTCTAGTTACAAGGGATGATATACCACATGTTTAAAGTGGTAATTCTTCCCTACAAGGAGCAGGGAGGAGATGTGGCTACTTGGGATGAAGCTACCTTGAAGAAAGCCCAACAGAATGCAAAGGCAATTAGCATCATCCATGCAGTACTAACTCCTTCTGAATTCAACTAGATCTCTTCTTGGGACATGGCCTACGAGATATGGAACAAGCTATGCATTACCTATGAAGGGATAAGAAAGTCAAGGAGTGCAAGGTCTACATGCTCAAACGTCTCCTTGAAAACTTCAAAATGGGTAAGAAAGAGAGAGTGGCAGAGTTGTATTATAGGTGCAACACCATTGTGAATGGACTTGTTTCTTTGGGCCAACCTATGGACCAAGGCACTATCAACTCCAAGATCCTTAGATCTCTTCCCAAGAGGTGGCAATCCAAGGTGACCTCCACTGAAGAAACAAGAAGCCTTGGTAAAATTGCTACTGAAGAACTCATTTGGAACCTCCAACCCTATGAGCCTAGACTTGACAAGAAAGCAAGAAGAAGAGAAGGAGTCCAAAAAGATGAAGGGAAATACCTTCAAAGCTCAAGTGGAGGCCATTGTTCTTCAACAAAAACTTGCTTGTAGTCCCACTCCTTCCTCAAGTGAAGATAAAGCCCCTATTGATCATGAAGCTAACTACTCCAAGGGGAAGCACTTCAAAGGAAATCTCTCCTCCTCTACTACAAGGTGCTATGAGTTTGGTCAAAAGGGACCCTACAAGAACGATTGCCCCAAGGCAAAGAAGTCCTACCACAAGATCATCTCCAAGAAGAAGGAATACTATAAGAAGGAAAGAAGAAGCAAAGATGCATCTCATGCTACATGGGAGGAGTCTTCCTCAAGTGAAGGAGAATGTCACCTTGCTCTCATGTCCTCAACAAGTGAAGATGTATATGAGGTAAGTGAGGTAAGCTTGAATAAACTATCTAAAGTATCTCTGATTGATATGATTAATGTTTCATGTTCTTCTTGCTATAAATGTAAATCTAAGAAGAAAAGGTTAGGGAAAATTATTGATGACTTATATATTAAAATTGATTTTCTTGAGCAAAATGAAAAAGTCCATCTTGATAGCATAGATTCCTTACAAGGTCAATTTCTTGAACTTGAAATGTAATAAAATGAATTTGAGGTAGAAAATTGTATTTATCTTAAGAGTGTCATTAGTCTTAAAGATGAAAACCAAACTTGCCTTAATGAACTTGTTTGATTAGAGCTGAAAATGACAAGGTTGTTGCCAAGTTTAATGATCTTAGGCATCTATGTGATGGTATTAAGGATGAAAATAGAATCTATCTTGATGAGCTTACTATTCTTAGAATTGAAAATGCTAGACTTCTTGCTAGAGTTAATGATCTTAAATCTAGACCTATCTTGCCTAGTAATAAAGTTTCTAGTATTACTCTTGAAAAGGACTCTTATTTGACTAAATCCCTCTATTTATTGGCCAATCTTTTACATGTTCAAGATGATATTGCTAGTCTTTCTTCTACGGTCATTACTATTAGCAGTGATAATTATTACTACAACAAATGTTGCTTTATGCGGCATTCTAATATGTTGTGTTTAAGCCAAAATTGTGTTGCTTTTGCACATTTTCGGTTTCTTTTCTGGTGTCGTGAACATGCCATTTAAAAGCATGCCGTAAAAGATTTCTGACAAAATTTTGAATGTCAGATAAAAACTGCAAATCTGGCATGACGTTAGTGCTGTAAATCAGAAAAATTGATGCTGGGGGACATGACTAGATATGGCATTGTTTAAGCACCAGACATAGCATAAGCGACACCCCATATGAGCTAAAAAACTTGTATTTTTGTTGTGCGTGTAGGTGATTTGGAAAATAGAATGATTTTCTATACCAGTGATCATCACAAGCTCTTGCACAATTTGAATAAAATTCCATTGGCAATTAAGTAATTTCATTAATCTGGTAATCTTGCATGTACAACATCCAACGATCCATCTTACACAAATATGAGAATAAATAACAAGTGATCAATAGCTTTTCTCTTTAGATCACGTAATCATACAATATTCAAATTCAACCATTAACATAAAAACACATAACAAATGTTCAATCTATACAACTTTGTGCTTCTGGTTCCTTGTGTCATATTTCAAATCAGTTGGTGTGTCATCTTTCAAATTAGCTGGCTACTGCACTCTCCCTGAAAATTTTGGATACGTCCCTCCTGTCGATGTGCATCAACACCATTGAAGTCGACATTGTTCATCTTCCTTATGGTCCTTTTCTTTTATAGAAATATGTCAATCAACACTGGCCGAATGTCTCCAACAACTCCTTTATCAACAACGCCAATTCCTACACATGAGTTTAGATAATATGAATATATACATGCACTTAAAATCACATACAAGTATGCAAGTATTTAATGTTAATATGTTGCTCTAGGGTACTTGAATTCACACCAAACTTGCTCCAAAGGGAGAGACATGTATAATAGGAAGAAAAAGGGAGCATCTAATTTTGCTTTAGTAAAACTGCATCTAAGGAGTCATGATGATAGGAACTTCGATCCACCAAAAGGATTTGAGTAGAGATCAATCCTCAAAATCAGAGAGTCTAATACATGAGCCAATAAAAAAATCCAGTCAAGACAAGAAGAGTTTACAACCATCTGACCAAGCCAATGTAAAGGTAGGTACCTAAAAATGAAGCACAGTCTTTGATGAGGTCCCAGGCCGGCCACACCACAACAAGTTGCATATTGCAGCCCACTCTTGATCCCAAAATCATTGCTCCTATCAACCCCACTTCTCCAGTGCACTAAATCGCATACTACCACATTCTCTCCCTCTAAATCACCCCTGACCTGCAGCGCGCAACACCACACACAACCAATAAAAAATTTCAGTCAAGATAAGATGAGTTTACAACCATCTAACCAAGCCAATGTAAAAGTAGGTACCTAGAAATGAAGCACAGTCTTTGATGAGGTTCCGACCACACCACAACAAGTTGCAGCTTGCAGTCCACTCTTGATCCCAAAATCATTGCTCCTATCAACCCCACTTCTCTAGTGCACTAACTCGCATACTACCACATTCTCTCCCTCTAAAGAGCCCCTGACCTATAGCATACAACGCCACACATAGATAATATGCAAATAGCTGATATGTCTTCATTTAGACCGATCTAATAGACCAAGAAATTAGAACAGCTGAAAATTCTGAACATTGGGCCAATCACCACTACCCAAATATTCTAAATTAATCCTTTTAGCAAAATTTAACATCAGGAGTCATGATGATATGAACTCAAACCATCAATAATTGATCTTCAATGTCAGAGATGATCTTATCCAGGAGTCAAGATAAAAATTGATTCTAGTCAAGAGATAATGTGACCACAAGACCAAACTGATATAAGGATCAATATCTAGAAAAAAAGTACAAGTAAAGAAGAGTTAGCTTGTACATAATCATACAGACAAGACCAGTACATAATAGGAAGTGACAAGCAAAAACTAAAAATTCATTATTAATAGTATAAAGCTATAAAAAATATAACCAATAAGAATGAATTATTATGGCCTCTCTTTGCCCGTATCAACCCCAGCCCCAACCCTTCCCCACTCCCCAACCTAATCACCACTAGTAACCCAACCTTGGCCCTATATGGGTTGAGGAGGTGGTGAGTATTTCCCTCCACTGGGGTCAACACCACCTCCACCTTCCCATACACAACACTAAAATGCATCACCATGGATAGTAATCCTTATTTTTAATACCATGACCTTAAAAGGAATACACTACCCATACATGAGGTTGAGGACTTATAAAAAAAAGTCTCAATGTGCATATAAGTCTAGGCATTGGCCAAGGCAGTGTCTTTGTGGTGCCATGATGCCTAGGCATTGTCACATGTATTGACAAGTATGCTTGGCAGTATCATATTGGCTCTAACTAAAGCAATAGGGTCCCAGGATAGGGTACCATGAAGGTATAATAGATGGTAATTGTTCACTTAGGTCATGGGACCTATACACTGGGTGCATGACTATCAACCACATAAAAATCTCAATAACATAGGTGCTAGGCTTTTTTCTAGCAGTTGTTATCGAATTTAAGAAAAAGTCTATGAAAACTAGCACTGATGTTGTGTAAATTGTCAAACAACAATGGTTGAAATAGTATACAACTAAAAAAGTCATGATGAATATCCACCTAGGTAGTCTAAGTTGGCAGCTTCATGCAAACTTCAACAACATATGAGTGTCATGCTATTGATGAAGACTTGTGAGACTTGCATAAGAAATTCTTTGTCTTCTCACATAGTTGAATATGAATCAACTTATTTGTCTCAATGAGTTCATCCTTTGTGGCATTGTAAAGCTTGCATGAATATATTAGGTATGAAGATATATATATATATATATATATATATATATATATATATATATATATATGGAAAAGTCAAATCACAAAATATTTACAAGACCTAGAATATCCACCTGGGCAGTCTAGGTTGGAAGCTTCATGCAAACTTCAACAACATATGAGTGTCATTCTATTGATGAAGACTTGTGAGACTCGCACAAGCAATTCTTTCTCTTCTCACATAGTTGAATATGAATAAGCTTATTTGTCTCAATGAGTTCATCCTTTGTGGCATTGTAAATCTTGCATGAATATATTAAGTGTGTAGATCAGTATATATGCTTAGAAAAGTCAAATCACAAAATATTTACAAGACACCGAACTGTGTGAATTCAAACAAGAAAAAATAGACCAATTTTTTTCTACTTTCACCTTAGAGTTTAAGAAGAGCATCTAGAAGTGGCATGTACTTGATCATTGAAGCAAGTCTGTGCACTCCCAGACACAAAGAATGATATATGAGCCTAATCACAAGATGGAAGTTTTGGTATAGTATGCCTAGAGAGCCAATCATATGATGATTGCAATGAGGCATTTGATACTTGATTTGATAATGGTAAAGCTAATTTTGTCTATTATGTTTTTCTCACTCATGAGATGATGACACATACATGATAGATGCCTAATAATTATTTGACTTGATGACATATGTCTTCAGGTTGAGGACTTGAACAATGAGACCATATGTATGATAAGAGTACATACATGCTTGTTATGTCCCTAGTCAGATATTACTGTGGAAGAAAAATAGACAACAATAATACATAAGACTAGAGTGTGTGTTGACTGATGACAGAGTCTCATTAGTCATGATATATGATATCAATTCAAGCACACAGATATATGTTAGAGAACAATATATGGGATAGACCCACCGTGAGAGTGATACATGGATACCATGGAATGGTAGTCAAAATCGTCTCTCATAGTGATGGTGGTGATAGTGGTTCTTAGACCTAAAATCACTGCACTCGTGACATGTGATTGGGTACACTTTGACATCATCAAACGCAGTCCTAAAACATGGGTTGTTATAACGGTGATGATTGGATGACTTTGACACATGGGGACTTGATTGTGAGTGATAGATATGGGATTTGTCCCTCCTACAAGGAGTATGATATCCAGGGCCCCTTGATAAGTGAGACTAAGAATTGTATAGTCATACTCATGTGATTCAATATATGATATGTGAATTCACATGCATCTCGGATAGTCTGGTCTAGATCAAGGAACATGGATTGAATGTTGAAGATGATGACGTTTCATGCCTCGAGTTCAATCTAGATGTCAGTGACAAAGGAACTATATGATCATGGTAACACTAATCATAGATTCTGGGTTGAAGTTGTTCTCCAACTTTCTGAGTTACTTGGGTAGCAATGATGAGTTACTAGATTCCGCTCATTTCTTGTGATGTCATAAGTTGTTATGAACATTCACTGCAAATGTAAATTGGAACCTATAGGATATCTCTGGAAGAGGAGATTGTTCATGAATGATATTTAGATTGATAGTAAAGGTGTTTAGGTACTCAATTAAACATACAATTGACAGGCTGGACTCAGAATCATCAAGTTCAAGTGCTCAACTAGCTGGTTAGAGTGGCAGGTCGATTGGAGACTGCATTGGCAATGTCATGACTGCCAATTGACCGATTCACCCTTATGAGCCGTTCGACTGGTGTGAGCCAACCGACCGATTCACTTGGTGAGCCGGATGCCTCATAGTCCTACCAACCAAGGAAATTGAGATTTTCTCGATTGGAGGAAAACTTTCACGTTTCACTTGTTCAATTCGATTGGAATAAGGATTAATCTTTGCATTAATTGGAAACAATTGAGGAAAGTCAACTGTGGGCAAGTCTGAAAAGTGAAAAGACTGATTCACTAGGTGAACCGATTGGCTCACATGCCCAAACAATCGGTTCAGTTATGAAAAGATCAGCTCACATGTCCAAACGATCGGTTCAGTTGTGAAAAGATCGGTTCACCTGCCGCAGTACAAACTATTTGTGGAATTTTTGGATCCTTCTACTCCCAAACAGACTGGGAACCCTGACCCTGCCCTCTACTATAAATAGAGGGGTGTTGGGGGCTTCTCAGAACACACAACTTAGAACATCAGTTGCTTTGCAAAGTTGTTGTCCTCTCTGATTCTAGTAACCGAGAGAGCCCGAGCAAGTGCTACCCGACTAGGGAGGCACAACGAGGGAAAGACAAATGCAGAAAAGCAGTCTGAGTTCGGGAGAGCATGTTGGTGATAGTACACCAATAGGAGGGTCAACGGCAGGAGTTCCAGGTGGTCTGTGTGGACTATCTAAAGAGACGGGAGATGTCTACCGCTCAGAAGAACACGTCAGTCACAGTCTGTGGTGGAGGCCAGAGTCCATGGCGAAGACTAGGAACTACACAGACACCATCCAAGACATGGCATTGAAGACCACACATGGTTGCGAGGTATTGTCCCTGGGAAAGTCCCTGGATCAGGTATATCTCGCTAAAACTATCATTCCCATTACATAGTCATTAATGTGATTTCCTGTTATGGGGTTAATGGCTAGTAACTTTTTTGTTTCCGCTACCTACTTTGAGGCCATAATACCCAGCAGTGGTATCAGAGCCACATCAACATACTTTATTTTAGGATAAATTGATATGATTGGATTTTAGTTTTATCATCATTTATTTATTACATACGATGTGAATATTTAAAATGACTAATGTGCATATCTGACTAAATATTGCATGCGACCACAAACTAATATACATATATGATATGGTATATATGAAATTGATACGCTTTGCCCTAAAACAGTTTTGATGGTGGATGTGTAGCATGGTTACGGCATATAAACCCTATGTGTTCCTGGTTGGTTATCTTTGTTTGCATCTCAGTTATCATATCGAGCTTCTACCTTCTATTCCACATGTAACTCGAGATAACTCGAGATCCTTTCTCTTCTACCTTTGCTCCCCTCGAATGTAACTCGAGGTTTCCCAAAGTTTATGTAAAAGTAGGATAGTTTATTTTCTATTACATTGAAGAAGACACTCAACACTAGACGAGCCGACCGCCTGGAGGACCAAGGAGGATTTCAAAGGAGCCAAATAGATGGGTTGATGGCCCAACCACTTGTTGGAGGTGTCCATACATCAGAGGCCAAACCAACCAACCAACCAAGAGGCGAGCTGATTGTGTCATAGGATGAGCCGATCAACCCATAATGGTTCAAGCACAAAGATCTTCATCAACAATAGGTTGCATATGATGTAGACCTTAGATGACCGTAATTCCTTGTGGCTCCAAGGAACTACAATGGGATGGCCATAATCATTGCTTTTATCGATATTGCATGTTTTCTCGTTGTGGTTATAGCATGCATATAATACGTACTATAAATATGTGGTGATTGGATTTGCATATGTGCTTATACAAAATCCCTCAAATAAAATATTAAAGTCTAAGATGCCTTCCATAAGCGTCACACATGAAAAGTTTGATCGACCAAGTGTAGGTTATGCCAAAGCGTGGTGTACGGTCCATCTCGTGGAAGTGTGATGGTAGACATGTAGGTTCTACCAAAGCAGGGTGCATGTTTATCATGTCGGCTTTTGGGTTAGACTTAACTAGTGATTCTTAGATAGTCTAAGCTCTAGAGGCATGCATAATGATCATGGCAAAGAGTTGCACTTATCATCTATCCAAGAGTTGTATATGATGCAATTGGCATGATGGCCTACCTAAATAGTCACAAGTTGTGGGTGATCAACCAAAGCTGACTCATAATTTATTAAATATGGATCTTGGGCACTAGAAGATTGTACGTTGTAATCTTCCGAATTGATATATGAGGGTTATCAATTTGAACAAAATAGGGAGTGATAATTAATTAAAGGCCTAATTAATATCATCAAATTTATCAAATCAAACAAATCAAAAATTGTTTTGAAAAGTTGCAAAATTCTTTTGTAGAATCAAAATGACAAACACAAATACATTATCGCTGCGGTCAGTTCATAAACAAGATAAACTTCAAATCTAGTTTGGGACCTTTGAGAAATGTTATCAATGGTGATTGTAAACTCTAAAGTCCTTGAAAGACCAGAGCCAGTTGAACCACTCCAAATGCGCCTAAGGCTAAAAATTGGATGCTTACTTGAAGTATGACAATGATGCCTAAGACATCAAGAACCTTATGCTGAGCTATATGAACTATGAGTTGCATAAACAACTTGAAGCATGGACATTCTTGAGATGGTTATGCATCTTAAGAATCATGTAAAGTATGAAAAGTATAATGCCTTCAAAGCGATGTTTGAGTATAATCAGACAAATGGAGATCAAGTATAATCTCACATGCTCAATATGATTGTGCATATAGATTAACTGTGATTTCTGATAGGTTAAGAGTTGACCAAACATATGATTCTATAAATCATTATGTGAATCATATAGCCAGTTTATCAAATGTTGAGAAACTTGGCCAAACCACTGTCTGAAGTGCTTGGCATGTTGATGCCAAAGCATGTATGAAGAAAAGACAAAACTCGTGATAATGATCACCAGAGTGAAGTCCATAGACTAAAGCAAGGTAAAGAAGTGTTTTGAATCCAAGCTTAGGTCCAAGTCTTCATCACTCAAGATATGGAGAGGGGTAAGTAGGAAAGGGAAATAACCTCTTTATAGAGGATCTCGGGAAGATGATAGAGATATAGATCTCTACTTCAGGACCTGAGAGGAAGTAAGCTAGAAACTATGAGGAGAAAGAGTTTTTACCATTACAGTTACATTATGACATTCATGGTCATGTAATATAATTAGTGAATTGCTATTATATACCTACCATAAATGAAAAACATCATACATCTTGTATGGGAAAGAGTGTTGTGGATTGATGTTTCATTTTAAAGATATGATCTTTGATGGTAATGCCTATGTCTCACTAGCTATACTTGATAGTTAAAGGGACAAATGTGTGTGACACATGTAATGAATAACATGATAACTCAAACGTGAATGCCTATAGCGATATCATCTAGAGCGCATAAATAGGATTGAATTTCTAGAACCCATGTGATGGATATCTAGATTCTTTTGGTTGTTGAACCAATAGAGACATGCTAATCTCATTCGTTGTGAAATATGACAAAGGTTCTTCACTAGATGTAGTGGGAGGATGATTATTCTATTAAGGATTATACATATTGATGTATATAGACCTTTTAGAATAAATTCTAAAGGTAATCAGTAGTACTTTAATGTATTTACTTATTACCTTAGTAGATATGATAGTTTGTGTTTAGTGAAATACAAACATGAATCTCTTGAAGTGTTCAAGAAGATCAGAATGAAGTACATAATTATCTTGGTATAAGTATTAAATTTTGAAATGATCGATTTGGAGATACTTTGAACCAAGAGTTTAAGAACCTTCTGGAAGATCATGATAATGTATCATGCCGGACTCCACCTGAAACACAATATTAGTGTATCATGAGAAGTGTATCTGAATGAAGGAATCACACCTTGTTGAGTCAGAGTGTGATTACTAGATAAATCTTCAAATTTCCTTTTGGGCACATTCTTTACACTTGGAATAAAGAGAATCATAAAATTTTGTGGAATCTAAAAGTTCCTTAAGTAATACACAGAACTCATGGTTATGGTAGAACACACCTAGAGCTTGAATGATATATGATATCTTATGGACAAGAAGGCAGTGAGTTGATCATATGATGAGTCAACAGTCTACCTAGAAGCTAATGAGAGCCAAAAACTGAGATATGGCTTGAAGCCATAAAATCCAAGATGGACTCCATGTACATCAACAAAATATGACTTTGGTTGATCCACCTGAAGGGGTAAAACCCATAGGGTACTTTTGGGTATTCCAGAAGAAGACTGAGATGGAGGGTAAGTTGGTTGAAAAGAGTTTCTAACAAGTTCAAGGTGTTGAACATGGTAAAATCTTTTCAGCAGTTACCAAGGATAAATACATCAAGATAATGCTTGCTATTGTAGCTTAATGTGACTATGATATTTGGCATATGGATGTTAAAACTGCTTTCCTTAAATGGAATATTGTGTAGGATATATATGTAACACAACCTAAAAGGTTTTATTAATCCAATAATGCAAATAAAGTCTATAAATCTACATAGATCAACCTTTGGATTGAAGCAAGCACCTCAGAATTGGATCTTCAACTTGACAAGATAGTCAAAGAGTTTGACTTGAGTCAGAATGAAGATGTAATGTGTGATTACAAGAATTTAGTGGGAGCATATATATATATTGCACATATTGATGGGGAGTATCATCCTTATACTACAAAATCTGGCAACGAAGTGCATTCTAAAGGTTTTTAGAGAAGCATCCTATGTGATAAGAATCAAGATCTATAGAGATAGATCAAGAGGGATTGTTGTCTTAGGAAAGAGAACATACTTTGGCAAGATGTTGAATGAGTTCAGCATGGTGAGAGAAAACTTTTCCATGTTCCATGAATTTAGTCTCTCAAGAGCCAAGTGTCCCAATTCTTATGAAGAATAAGGAATGCATGGATAGATGCCATATGCATTCGCAATTGGATCTATCACGTATGAAATAATCTCATTATCTTGTATGTATTGGACATGATAAGAAAATATGAACTAATTATCTTGTATGTATTGGACATGACAATAATATACAAACTCATCATCTTGTATGTATTAGACATGACAAGAAGATATGAAATCATCATCTTGTATGACAAGATGATACAAATATCCAGTTATCTGATATGTATTGGACATGACGAATGGATATCTGTCGAACTCTAGTAAGAGTTACTAGAATACCATGAAGGACATCTTTGTGTACTTGTGAAGTACTAAAAGGATTAATTCTTTAATTATGGTAATAAGGAAGAGTTGGGTGTAAAAAGTTACAATGATGCAAGCTTCCGAAATGACAAAATTGTGTTTTGACCTTAGAATAAGAATTATTAGTTGGAAGTGTTCCAATATAAAACAATTGATTAATTCTACAATAAGAAGCTGAGTACCTTAGTGTGGCAAATATTGTAAAGGATACTGTATGCATCTAGAAGTTCATATGGATGAACTTATGGGAGGTTCCGACCAATGGTGACTCAGTAGTAATATTGTGATAATAATGGAGCTACTGGTTAGGCAAAGGAATTTCAGATAGCATACTATGACACTTACGTCTCATAAGAGTTGTCGTACAATGAGGGGATGTGAAACATGCAATATACCGACTTGATGCAAATGTTGCTTACCCACTATAAAAGCACCTGTGCAGCAGAAACATGATGGACATGTTAACATCACTTGGAATATGATTCATGGGTGATTGGCTCTAAGTGCAAGTGGGAGTCTGTTGGTATAGTATGCCCAGAGAGCCAATCATATGATGATTGCAATGAGGCATATGATACTTGATTTGATAATGATAAAGGTAATTCTGTCTATTATGTTTGTCTCACTCATGAGATGATGACACATGCATGATAGATGTCTAAAGAATGATGTGACGCGATGACATATTTCTTTAGGTTGAAGACCTGAACAATGAGACCATATGTATGATAAGAGTACATACATTCTTGTTATGTCCCTAGTCGGATAATACTATGGAAGAAAAATAGACAATAGTAATACATAAGACTAGAGTGTGTGTTGACTGATGACAGAGTCTCATTAGTCATGATATTGATATCAAGTCAAACACACAAATATATGTTAGAGAACAGTATATCAAACAGACCCACCGTGAAAGTGATACATGGATACCATGGAATGGTAGTCACAATCGTCTCTCATAGTGATAGTGGTGATAGTAATTCTTAGACCTGAAATCACTACACTCATCACATGTGATTGGGTACACTGACATCATCAAATGCAGTCCTAAAACATGGGTTGTTATAACGGTGATGATTGGGTGACTTTGACACGTGGGGACTTGAATGTGAGTGATAGATATGGGATTTGTCCCTCCTACAAGGAGTATGATATCCAGGGTCCCTTGATAAGTGAGACTAAGAATTGTATGGCCATACTCATGTGATTCAATATATGATATGTGAATTCACATGCATCTCAGACAGTCTACTCTAGGTCAAGGTTCAAGGGATGTCACTAGTGATTTTACCTTGAATACTAGCATCTCTATAAAACAAGATCATGAGATTTGCACTATGAGAAATAAACTAGCACTGATAGTAATCTAGGGTTTAAAGATAGCTAATCTGAAAGGTAGACAAACAATATGGAAATGATTCAGAGTTAAGAGTAAGATATAAATTTGAAATGTAACAAGTGTGTTTTGAACAAAAGGAGAAATACAATATGAGTGAAGTCCGATATGAGATAAATTCTTGCAGTGATAGAAAGAATGATGAATAATCTATTTGTACCTTGTATGTTTCAATTTTAGGAGTGTTTAATCTACATGATTAAAATGAGAAGGATAAGTAGCAAAAAGTAAGTAGTAGTGAATGAGGAGAGAAATAAGAGAAAACAATGGCTTTTAAGGAATTATTAAATAACTTAGTAGAGTTGATATGACTGCTATAGTCAGTTCAACACTGAATAATTGAATATCTCCTCTATAAGGGAGGATATCTTCTTTAAAAAGTAATTTTGTCCCATCTGCTAAAGCTTGAAGAATTCCTAATGGCCCAGCGACATATCTTTCAGGAACTTTTCTTTTCAAATGGAGTGGGAATCCCAATATCCCCCACAATGTTATTATTGTGTCTTTACCACCATGCATCTCTTGTCTGCCCGACTGTACCCCATGCTTATGATAGCACCCCTTTTAATTGTAAGCCTTTTCATCCTGGAGGGTACAATGTGAATCCACATTTTTCTGAGAACCATTATGGGGAACCTTGCTATCCATATTCTAATGGGGGATATGATCAACAAAATTTTATGGGGTATAACCCACAAAACCTTGGGGGTTATAAACATGTTTATGAAATCCAATGTAATCCTCAACAAGAAGAGAGACTTAGGGCCCTAGAGAAGATAGCAGTAGAAGGAGAAACAAAACTAGAAACTAGCCAAGCCTTTTTAACCGCCCTGTTGGAAGCCCAAACCCAAAATATAGATTGTTAAAAATATGTTTCCTCATGATTTGGTGACACCTTGTAATATTGAATCTTCCTACCAAAATGGACGCAATGGAAATTACAATCCACCATCTTTTGGAGATTATTATGAGGAGCAATGCCACCCAAAATAATATGAGGGGTACTATGGCCAAGGACACTATGGGGAGTGTGGTGAGGATGGCCAAAATTTTGAGGTGTATAAATCCTATGTGAAACACAATTTAATCTTGAATTGGAAGAGATACTTGAGTCCCTAGAAAAGATGGAAGTAGAAGGACAAGCAAAACTTGAATCCAGACAAGCCATGTTAGCTACCTTACTAGAGGATCAATCACAAACTCCCCCTATAGAGCTTGTGCAACCCAAGATGGTTCTTCCTAAAGATGACGATAATGACAATCCTATTTTTGTGTCAGATATGTCAGATCCTGAAGAATAGCACAAACCATGGAGTTATATTTTGCTTGTGATGAGGACGTTGGTATCCCTACCTTTCCTTTTGAGACTCTATTACTTGAATATGAAATGTCGAAGCAGGAGAGTCATTCTGAAGATCCAACAAATCCTCCCATCCTTAACATAAACCCAATTTATATCAGAGACCAAATTCCTTTTTTTGAGTCTATTTTGGATAATGAGCATCCAACCCCCTTTAACAAAACAATTCTTTCTATTT
Organism: Alisma plantago-aquatica; assembly: GCA_963693085.1. NCBI lineage: Eukaryota > Viridiplantae > Streptophyta > Magnoliopsida > Alismatales > Alismataceae > Alisma > Alisma plantago-aquatica. The sequence continues at coordinate 1,956,953,653 of OY856409.1, forward strand.
TGACACAACCAATTCTCATTCTACATAAGGTTGACTTAGAAGGGGATACACCCTTGGAAGAAGCCCATACATCCCCTTCTATTGTTTGCAAGGAAGATGTCCTCATCCCTCCTGAATCCTTGGGGACCCATTGTAAAAAAGAATTAGAGCCATATATTATATCAACAATGAAACTTGCCAAACCCAATGTTGATGACATTATTTTTTAGGAGAAGCAAAACACTTTTGTAAATAATTTGAAATATTTTGTATCACCACCAATTCTTCTATATGCAGGTCAATATAACTGGGGGAAACCCAAGCCATATCCTCTGCCTGACTTTGAATATCTGGCATTGCATGTGTTACCAATCGGGTACCCACCAACCTCCCCCAATCCACATCCATCTTCAACACTTCCCTTGCTATTGAAGGAAGATTTGTGGATCTTATTGGAGGGAATGTGAGGTGAAAGAAAATAGGAACAACCCATTGAGCTTCCACAATTGTCCTATCATCGGGTACACTATGAAGCTCCTCTGATAAAGGTCCCAGCCCTCATACACATCCCCTTCAATTGGACATTTTTTGAGCTACCAGGACCTCATGGTGAACCTAACCATCTTCTTCCCTACATCTCAGGTTTGGTTTTTGCTTGGGATGAGCAAAAATCTAAGTTCGGGGTGGAGGTGGGTGGTATGTTTCTATTCCACCCCCTTATCTTTTTTATTCTTGCATTATTTCTACCTTTTTTGCATATAGTTGTTTTGTTCATGGCCATTATCTAGTCGGCCATGTTTTTATTTCTTTTGTTGCAAATTGGCCTTTATCTAGTCGACCACTATGAATAAATGTTTATCATTGTACCCCTTTGAATTTAGTAAATATTTTTGCAAAAATTGTCACAAATTGTCATGTCTGAAACCACCATGTCACCTAGGACCCCAAAATAGCATCACTCCTTGGAAAAGTTGGCAAGCCGTATGGAATTAATCAAAACCAAACACAAATTTTCTCTATTTTTAAACTGTGGATTAACTTGATATAAATCTTATATAATGTTATTGACATGAATGTTCTTTCTGATGTAATGATACTTTCAAAAAAGATAAAAAAATAGAAAATAAATGTGTGAAGTTATAAGTACAAGGACATATTTTGTTTCCCCCTTATTTTCTTTCTAAAAAAAGAGAAGCAAAGAATCACCACCGGAAAAAAAATTAAGTCTGGAGTGGCATGATTCCCCTATCAAAAATTTCATACCCCATAAAGAGGTGTACCATCAAAAGATGCTAAAAGTGCACATGAAAAAAATGTGACCAATGTAGCCACAACTCCACAAATTTAAATCCCGAGTCGAATAGAGGAGGGATAAAAAAACATCACTTCCTTCATTGTTTTCACACACCCCCAATTTCATCATGTTCTGGTGCAACGATTCACATAAAAAAATACAATAATAACATGAGAGTGTCAAAGAAAAAGTAAGATGAAGCATGTTTTTCTACAAAATCTTGATTTAGAAACAAGATATGATATTTGTTTTCAATATGGAATATAGAATTTTGTGTTTTATGATTTTAAGAGATTGGGTTGCTTGGCCAAATTTATAGGTAAGGAATAAAGTGATGTTACAAGGGTGATGATAGACATGTTGTTAGTATAAATTGGAATAATTTATGATTTTATTTGTTTGAGGACAAACTAGGATTCAAGTCTGGGGTATTTTGATAAATGTGTATTTATCCCTTTTATTTATATATTTTTGATATTTGTTTAGGATTGTTTTGTTATTTATTCTCTTAGTTTCATAATTAATTGTGTTATTATAGATTTTTCTTTTTAATTGGAGTTTTAATTATATTTTTTTGGGTTTTGTAGGAAAATTATACAATTTGCAGCAGTCCTGAAATTCATGTATACCTGTCACCAAAAGTGGCATACATTTTGCGTTCAAAATCCAAATTGAGTGTACAAGTATTCAATGGAAAGGGAATTTAATTTCCTAACAGAAAATCCTATTATTTGGACCGGTTGTGTGCTTTTTACAGGAGATAAATACGTTTTAAATCGCTGTTGCAAAAATATGGATTAAAGAGAGTTACATGGTCAAGATAATTAAAGACAAACAACTTTCTATTTGACCATATACAGAAAATTCAAAAATTGGTCTCCTTATCTCCCCCCCCCCCTTTGAGGGCAACCTACCCCCTCCGCCTCCTATAAAATGAGGGACTCTTCACTTATAAAAGCATTCCATTCTTCATTCTATTTCATCCAATTTTTAGTTGTAGACCACATCTTGTATAATGTTGGATCTCATTTTAGTTTGCATTTTTTCTAGTCTCATCATGTGTTAGTAGATTCTTCTGGGGCATAGGGAGTAGCCCCTTAGCCCATTTCTATTCAATATAATCAACTCTATTGCTCCATCAAAGAATGTCTTCTTTCTGTTTATGTGTGGTTATTCGGATGATCTGATATATTCTTATAGAGTGATATGACCGTGGATATCTATAAGAATGAAACAATAGTCCCTTAATTGCAATTATCATATTTTTGTCTTTTTATCTTATTTTTTTTATAATCCTTGGTAACACGACCACCTGAGCCTTGGGTTTGAACGTCAGTTTGAATTCACATGCTTCTTGATATGACCGTGGATAGTGGCGTGTTGGACAGTTGGGCAATAATCTGTGAACGTCGGGACTAACGGGTTCACAGGAAGTCTGACCCTTGTGAGTTTATTCATAAGGGCATGCAACCACAAGGTCCTGATTTGATCTTTGGAGTTTAGAATTTGATTAGTTGAATAGGAACGTGGTTTTGGTGGTGATCTTCCAGACCTCATATCTTTATTTATTGATTAGTTAAACTTTATTTCAACACTTTTATTTTTGTTCTTAATATTAACAACTCTCTCAAATAGGGATTTAATTATTGTACTTACGATTGGATTTGGATCATGTCTTTTCCTTTTTCGCCGTCCCTTGGATCGATACCTATCTATACTAAGTTGACTTGTTGTTCACAACAAGTTGACAATCGGGTTAGAAGGTTAAACTCTTGGACTTTTCCTAGTGATTATTACGTATACAACGAAACACATCAGGAACTATCATGTGGGGGTAGTTGAGAAAGAAAATTCATATTTTATGTCCTTTTACTGACTTGTCTCAAACAAATCCGAGGGTGTGTTGTTCGAGGATGAGCAATATTTAAACTTAGGGGAGTTTGATGCATCAGATAATTATGATACTTAACTGCATCAAGTAAATGTATTTTTAATGATCTTGAATTATTTAATATTATCTGAGAGCTTATGTTTGATTTTGGTGAATTTCATGTGAATCTACAAGAAACTACACATCTCTATACTACAGACTTTGTTGTCAGTGGTACCGACACTTGCTTAGTTTGGAACTTTAAGAATCTAGTCAACTCGGTAGTACCGACCGGAAGAAGTCGATAGTACCGACAATCATATAGGGAGGATTTAGAATTTTGTGAGAAATCTTGGTACTATTGACATCAACTCGATAGTACTAAAAGATCTACATGTAGTTGCAACTATCGAAGGCACGGTAGTACTGACACCTAGTCAGTAGTACTGACCCGGTGGGATCAGACAAATCTAAAATTTGTTTTTAATTGAATGGTTGGCAATTAATGACGCCCTAAGTCACTTATATGACTTAGGAGAAGTTCAGCTAGACCTAATTATCTCATTCTATTCCACTGGATGGCAGTTGAGAGCAAGGAGAGGAGAAAGTAGAGAAGAAGGCTACGTTTCGGGAGACTCGAGCACCTCCAGTAAACGAATTTGTAGCAGGAAGGTAGCAAATCATCACATTCATCAAAGGGGATCAACTGGACCATTATCTTAAGGGGTTCTTTAGTTTTACTAATGTTTTCTATGTTTTTCTTCTTCTCTCTCATGTTATTGACAATGGAAACCATGCGGGGCTAAACCCCTTGTTATTTAGGACTCAGAGACTAGCCTGGTTATGCATTGTAATTGACTTTTATGCATTAATATATCTATTTCTCTAAATTTTTGGACTTGATTCTATGGAAACATCACGAACTATCCATGCTTGATCATCATAGGTAGTTAACTAGATCTTTCATTGCTTTAGAAAAGGGATTAATAGTTGTAAATTGATAGTATTGTCCTTCGAGAAAAGAGGCTTACGAATGTGAAGAGATTACCCAGAGTTTTTGATAAAGTACATAACTAACAATACAATTGTTACGAGAGTAGGATTGGTATAACATTAGGTAGTGAATTACATTGTGAGAACATGCAATTCTTGCTACAGGTCTCTTAGTCCAGGGTTAGGAGAGATGTTTAGTAATGTTGTGATGTTAATTGCAATGATAACTGAGGTGAAACTGTATTCCTGAGGAATTTGCATCATTTGGGATCAAACAACCAATAATCTTAGATTTCTTTTCTGTGTCTTAGTTAATTAAACCTTCAATCAAAGTTTTCATCAGCCTAGTTGATCATATTACAATGTAGTTTCTAGATTAAGATTTCCCTGAGTTTGACATACGTGAATCTTAAGGCCTATATTACATTGATAGATACACTTGCATTTAGCATATAGTTTGTGTGTGTCAAGTTTTTGGCATCGTTGTTGGGGAAATGGTAACTCCAGCACTACGAATGTTGTGATCAACCACTCTAGGCCACACCCTTTATTTTATTTTTATTCTTTCTAAGATGAACTTCAAATATCATTTATTCAATCATCAATATTTGTGTTCTCACATCATTGCTAAGTTTCAGATACTAGTGCATCGTTCATACTCGAATCATCAATTATGGAGAGTCTACTCCATCCATTGCAGATCAAGAGGAAACTTTTTACAGGGTGTGAGAGATAGGAGCTTCAACTAAGAATCTTATCCCAACTCCACCACCTCTAGCAACACCACCAGAGCAAGCAGAGATGGGTGATGCAGAAGTTGAAGAGCAGACCATTTGGGAAAAGATCAATGCTTCATCTACAACTGCTCAATTGGGATCGATAAAGAGGCAAGTTATAAATATGGGGCATCTACAAGATAGATATAGGCTTAGTGGCACTAGTGAAGTCACATGCAATTCATGGCCACAACACTGAGGACCCAATGATGCATATCAACAATTTTTTTGAGAGTTGTAACATGGTGAAGATAGATAGAGTGCCATCGACGACCATCTATTTGAAATTGTTTTCATCTTCATTGGCAGATAGTACAAAGTCTTAGTTTCTCAGTCTCCCATCTGAGTTAATGGAAACATGGGAGGGGATGATAGATGATTTTCTTGAGTGTAATTTCCCAACATAGAAGACAAATGAGTTGGTCAGCAAAATTTACAACTTCAAGCAATAGGAAGAAGAATCTCATTCTAAAGCATGGGAGATGTTCCATAACATGATGAGGAAGGTCCCTCATCATGGGATTGATTTGTATGTCTAGGCCAAGATTTTTTATTATGGGTTGCATCAAGGAGAAAGGACCACACTTGACAGTGTAGGAATAGGCTTCTTCCTCAACAACAAGCCATCTAGGTGTCATGAGATCTTGAAGAATATGGCTAAAAACCAATCTTAGAGAGAATAAAGAGAATGTCCAACAACCATTAAAAATGTTGGAGAATCTAAAGTCATCTTGGCATTGAATGAGAAGTTGGACCTCATGGACAAGAAACTATGTCAAAAGGATGGAAGCTCTTCTGGAGGAGAAGAGGAAGATTGCATGTACCTGCATCAGCAGTATCGGCAGGACATGCCCCCTAGTTAGATAGACAAAATTTAAAACATGCTAAGCAAGCTAATGAGTCAAAATGAGACTTTACTAGACCATACAAAATAGGTGTAGAAAAATCTTGAAGCACAGATCTGGAGCATCCAAAATCAAATTTCTCAGCTAGCAGCAGAGGTGTCCTCCTTAAAGAAGCCTATTCAGTAAGAAATTCTTGGGAACGCAGAGAAAACTCATCAACATCACCAAGTGAAATTTATCTCTGTTGTTAAGGAGCCAGAACATATTACTGAGGAGTCACCCAAGCAACACATTTTAGAGCCAAATTTGGTATAGGTGCTAAAAGTTCCATATCCTTGTAGTCTATATGGAAAACCATGGGGATGCAACACGCCTATATAATGTGCTCAGCCATGCACCTCAATTGATACGGGGTCAGTGAAAAGTGACAACGATACCACATCTTCACAAGTTGTGCGAGATAGAGAACTTCAAAGTTAAGGTGCCTTCACAACAAGTATAGGTGAAAGTTTTACTTCATAATGGAACAATCACAGTTAATAAGAAGGCAACCACAGTTTATATGGAGAAGCCACATGACATTCCATCTACAAGAGATGTGCCAAATCTTATCCCAGAAGGTGGTGTTGAAGAAAGCTTAGGGGAGGAGATCCCTGGTGTGACATATATTCCACCGCACAAACCTTCAGAGAAGCCACATGTTCCATTCTTGGATAGTCTGAAGTCGAGAAAAGAATAAAGGCATTTTAAGAAGTTCCTAGACATCTTCCAAAAGCTCCAGACCAACATCCCACATGTGGAGGCAATAGAGATGCATATGGAAGATTCTTAAAGGATATCATTGATGTGAAATATTTTTGCACTACAAACTCACTCGGGGTTGAAATCCCCGAGCTTTTACCAAAACCTCGTGCAATAATACCACCCGCAAGCGGACGAGTCTTATCGCAGTATAGTTAAGGATCGAGTCCCAAAGGACAATGTTTTTAAGAATCTTTGTCAGTCAAATCTAGAACAAGTAAGACTAATATTTAGAACGATTGATTGGGTCATGGTTGATTAAACTAATTGCTAGAAAGTAAAAGAGCAAAAATAAAGTTTATTCTTGATTAATGATATGGATCGCTGGGATGGTCTCAGGTTTCACCACCACTACACATGCAAACACATCCAAACATCAAACATCCAGGAAAGAATCTAACTATCCAAATGGAACTACTGTGAACCCTCCCTAAGGGATGTTTAAGCCCGCGTAAGCATCCTCTTAGGCATCAAATTTCTCATCGCCATCTGAATCATGCACTCACGGTTCTGAAGATACAATATCCAACTAAGGTTGAGGTCCTCCCTAAGGGATGTTTAGACCATAGAAGTGTCACCATAGGCTAGATGATTCGTCCCCTCACAGATCATACATTTATGACCTCAAGGAATCTCATTCTATTCCTAGTCAGGGAGTCAACCGCGCTAATCGGCAAGTGAGCAAGTGATCAATCTACAAGCAAACATTGACGATTAACAAAGAAGATACAAAATCCAACTAAGGTTGTGGCCCTCCCTAAGGGATGTTTAGGCCATAGAAGCATCACCGTAGGCTAGATGGCTCGTCCCCTCACAGATCATACACTTATGACCTCAAGGAATCTCATTCTATTTCTAGTTTGAGAGTCTACCTCCTTAATCGACATTCTACCCTACATATAGAAGTTCTCACAACATAGGAAAAAACAAGATGAAAGCAAATAGGAAATCAACCTACAAACATTAATGATTAACAACGAAATAAAAAGTTATGTACATTGCCATGGAATGTTTAACAAAAGGACATACTTGCATGGGCAGCGGGGCTAGTCCTCGCACCCCAGTGAAAAGGGACTACTTACTCATGGTGCAAGAAACAAGAAGAATAAGGGAGAAGGAAGATTCCACCATGAGCATGATGCAGAAGGTAGTCATAGATCGATGAAGATGATGCGGTTTTCTACGTCGAGTCGGGGAAGATCTGGACGAGGAGGAAGAACCACCAAGACATGTTGAGCACACCTTCTTCTCCACCTTCTTTCTCTTCTCAGCCTCCTTGCTCGCAGTAAGAGGAGGTGTGGGCGGCTTGACAATGGCATGAATTGAAGATGGTGGAGTGGTGGTGGTGTGGAAGGGAGACCGATCCTTTGCTCAAGAAGCCTTTCGGCGTCCTGGAATCGATGCCCAAATGAGGACCCTTGTGGTCCTATTTATAGGCTTGGAGGGGGTCCTCACGTTTTTGCTGTGAGTTTGCTCCAAACGGTTTAGAGCGACCGGTTTGCTTGAACGGTTTGGCACAAACGGTCTTGGAGACCGATTGACATCCAAACGATCTTGGCTTCTATCGATCTCTGCCTCTGATCGGTCTCAAATCTCTGTCAAATGGTCTTGAGGACCGAACAAATCCAAATGGTCTCGGGCAATCGGTCTGCACTGAATGGTTTTAGAGATCGATTGGAATGACCAAATGGTCTTAAATTCTTTGCTCTATCAGTGTTGTATCTGATCAGTTTTGCGCGCCAATCGGCCTTGCTTCCCAACAGTTTGGAGATGCAAACGATCTTGAAGACCGATGGGGCTTGCACGGTCTCGTTGATCAAACGGTCTTGGCCATCCAAACAGTCTTGAAGAGCGATGGCCTCCAGACGATCTTGGTCGTCCAAATGGTTTTGAGGATCGATGGCCTCCAAACGGTCTTGAACATCTAATCGGTCCTTGGTCCAAATGGTTTTGAACCCGTTAAGTGTCATATAGTCTTGAGACCATTTGGGCTCAAGCGATCTTGAGACCGTATGGGCTCAAATGATCCTGAGACCATTTAGGTGAATGTCTGAAACTGAGAGGTCAAAACTACATGGGTAGACTGTTAGGGCAAACCGTTTGGTCAAGACCGATTGGTCAAGACCAAAGTTGGGAGGATCTCAAGCGAATTCCATTCGATGGTTGGACCTAGTCAAGACCTGCATAAAATCAATGTAAATCTGGTTAATAAACTTGATAATTGAATTAGTTAAGAAATCTTGCATTTTGTGAGATTAAGGAGACGAAATCGAAAGTATTGAATCGAATTGGTCCCAGAGAGGTGACTGAAAATCATGATGAATATGCATTTATCAGAATATCCTAAACTTAAACGTTGCTCATCCTCGAGTAACACAAAATATGAAATAGTTGCCAAATGAATACTTTCTGATCATGTGATTGCCTCCTCTTCACATCACGATTGTTTTGTTTCTGCTATGTATGAATAAGCATATCAACTTCCTGAGACCACTGAACACATCTTACCATATCTTCGTTCCTGAGGTTGCTTTCCAACTTCACTTCCTCCTCACTTTTTCCAACAACAAGCATGTCAAAGAGTTTCATAAGAGTCCAGAGGTACCCACAGAACAACAAGTGTGCATCTGATTTGACACTGGTGTATGTCAGGGTAATGGAGGCATTTATTGTGCCTTTAGGTAGAAAAGGGAGTGTAGGGTGGTATGGAAGGAAGGAATAAATTTCTCCTCTATTCGACTCAAGATTTTTATTATATTATTTGCAATTTCATTTATTGCATATTTTTTGTGCGAATCTCTCCTCTATTCGACTCGAGATTGCATTTTTTTGTGTGCGCTTTGGCATCTTTTCTTGGTGGTATGCCCCTATTAATTTGTAAGGGGTATGGAAGAAGTGGATATAGAGGGAAGTGGTGTGCCACCCCGAACTTAGGGTTTGACACTATTTTGGCTATTGTTTGTTTCTTTTTTATGGATGGAGGGGTATGAAGATGATAGAAGAAGTGTAGAAGAGAGTTCAGGTCAGAATGCAACTTGATTTACAATTCCGTGTACCGGGTTGTTCTCTTTATCGTACTCTACTCAAATAATGACTTGATCAGGATCCGGTGGGGATTCCATGTTGTTGTTCCACTAGTCAATTAGGAAGCACAATGTGTTTGATCCCTATAAGTTCGACAGATGCTTGCCATTTTTATAAAAAGATCATGTTGTTAGGATTCATAAGCTTCACAAGATGATTTTAATCAGAAGGCTAGTTTTCAGAAGAAGGTCCTTTTGAGGGTCTGCTTCGAATACGGAGGGTATAATGATTCAAAATGCATAAAGATTGAAATGAAAAGTGTCAAAACTTCATCCAGTATCTGTTCAAATTTCTTTGGAGAACTTTAAAGATTTTGAAAATTTTGAAATTTTGGTCAAATGAAATCTTAAGTCTGAATTAGATGGGTGAAGGTGGAAAGTAAGATACGTACCACCTACCCTCCACCCCGAACTTAGAAATTTGCTCATCCTGAGCACACTCTAAATCCGAGATGGAGGGGAAAATTCATGCTGGTTAGACCATCAGGTGTGGTTGCGTTCCAATCAACGTGCGTCCTCCATCTGAAAATCTCAAAAATAAAAACCAATCAGAACTCAAGATAGCATCTCGCGATATGATTTTTATTTAGTGCAAAATTATCTAAAAGGTAAAAACAAAATTATGCAAAATTCAAAATTGAAACTAAATATGAATTTATTGATCGGGTTGCCTCCCAACAAGCGCCTTTGTTTTACATCGATGGCTCGACTTGGTTTCTTCAAATTTCACGGTGGATACGTTGGATTGGTGAGTTCCAGTATTGCTTCGGTGCCTGTGTCGGCTGAGGTGAAATATCTCTTCAATCGTTGACCATTTGCCACGAATTCGCCTGACTTTTCACTCCATAAAGAAAAAGCACCATGTGGGGAGATGCTCTTGATGATGTAAGGTCCGAACCAACGGGAATGGAGTTTTCTTGGGAATAACCTTAGTCTTGAGTTGAACAGAAGAACTTGGTCTCCCACTTGAATGTCCTTCCTCTTGAGATGACCATTGTGCCACAACTTTGTGCGTTCTTTATAGATTCGAGCATTCTCATAAGTTGTCATTCATAGTTCTTCCAGCTCCTGGAGTTGCAGAATCCTGGCTTGGCCTGCTTCTTTTATATCGAAATTCAGTTGTTTTATTGCCCACCATGCCTTGTGTTCCAATTCTACGGGTAGGTGGCATGACTTTCCATAGATTAGTCAAAAAGGTGTAGTCCCAAGGGGAGTTTTAAAAGTAGTTCGGTAGGCCCACAATGCGTCATTGATTTTTACTGACCAATCTTTTCGATTGCGGCCTACAATCTTTTCCAAAATAGCCTTGAGTTGACAGTTAGAAACCTCTACCTGTCCACTAGTTTGTGGATGGTAGGGTGAGGCTACCTTGTGAGTTACACCACATTTACTCAACAATGCTTCAAAGCTTTTTTCTAGGAAATGAGAACCTCCGTCGGAAATCACAGTGTGTGGGACTTCGAATCGGGGGGAAATGATATCTTTGAACATTTTGATGACAGGTTTGGAATCACTAGTGATGGTCGGTACGACTTTGAACCATTTTGAGACGTAATCCACTGCCACTAGGATGTAGGAAAATCCATGAGAATATGGGAATGGACCCATGTAGTCCACACCCCAAACATCAAATATCTCGACTTCTTGCCACAAGTTTAGTGGAATCTCATCTCTTTTGGTTATGTTACATGTTCTCTGGTACTTGTCACATGATAAAACAAAGTTGTAGGAATCTTTGAACATGGTTGGCCAAAAGAATCCACATTGAAAAACTTTCAAGGCAGTTTTTTAGGGCTCATATGGCCTCCAACTGGGCCTGAGTGACATTGCTCCAAAATAAGTTGAGCTTCTTCTTCAGTGATACATCGTCTGTATAGGACATCACCATAGAGCTTGAAGAGGTACGGCTCATCCCAGTGATATTACTTCACATCATGCAGGAATTTCTTCAGTGCATTTCTGGTGCATTTGGGGTGAATGACACCTGCAACCAGGTAGTTCACAAAGTCCGCGTACCAAGGGATAGATTTGGAAACTTTCATAAGTTGGTTGTCTGGAAGAGAATCGTTGATGGGGATCTTCTCAGTTTCCAGGGCATGGATACGACTGAGGTGGTCTGCCATGACATTCTTTGTACCTTTCTTGTCTCTTATCTCCAAATCAAAATCTTGTAAGAGGAGAATCCATCTCATTAACCTAGGTTTAACATCTTTCTTTGCCAGGAGGGAGCAGATAGCAGCATGATCTACATAAACAATGACTTTTGAACCAATGAGGTAGGATCTGAACTTGTCAAAGGAATACACAACCGCATGAAATTCTTTCTCGGTGGTTGCATAATTCCTATGAGCTTCATCGAGGGTTTTCAATTCATAGTAGATCACATAATGTTTCTTTTCTATACATTGGCCCAAGACAGCACCCACCGCATAATCACTGGCATCACACATAATTTGAAAAGGGTGATCCCAATCAGGGGCTCTGATGATGGGTGTTGTTGTAAGAGCATGATTTAGATGGTTGAAACTTTTAACACATCCTTCGTCAAAATTGAACTCAGCATCCTTTAGTAGTAAATTTGTCATCAACTTGGTTATCTTTGAGAAATCCTTTATAAACTGTCTGTAAAAGCCTGCATGACCTAGGAATGCACGAACCTCCTTTACATTTGTTGGGATAAAGAACTTGGAAATTACTTCGATCTTGGCCTTGTCTACTTCAATTCCTTGAATACTGACCCTATGACCGAGGACAATGCCTTCCTTTACCATAAAGTGACACTTCTCCCAATTTAACACAAGTTGTGCTTCTTCACACCATTTGAGGACAAGGGAGAGGTTTTTTAGGCATGAGTCGAATGAATCTTCATACACAGAAAAATCATCCATAAAAACTTCCATGACAGTTTCAGTGAGACCAGTAAATATGGCAGTCATGCAACGTTGGAAAGTTGCAGGTGCATTACAGAGGCCGAACGACATCCTTCTAAATGTGTATGTTCCAAATGGCCAGGTAAAAGTGGTTTTCTCTTGGTCATCTGGATGTATGGGTATTTGATAGAATCCAAAGTAACCATCAAGATAACAGAAATATTCTTGATGAGCCAATCTTTCTAAGATTTGATCAAGGAATGGCATTGGGAAATGATCCTTTTGAGTTGCCTTGTTTAACTTCCTATAATCAATGCACATCCTCCACCCTGTAATCGTTTGATTGGGGATGAGTTCATTGTTTTCATTTTGTATCACAGTAATTCCACCTTTCTTTGAGACCACATGCACAGGACTCACCCATGGTGAATCTGATATCAGATACATTATCCCAGTAGTGAGAAGTTTAATGACTTCACGACAAACTACTTCCTTCATATTTGGATTCAATTTGCATTGATGTTCAATAGTTGGCTTGTGATCTTCCAACATGGGGATTTTGTGCATGCACAGTGCTTGACTAACCCCAATGAGGTCGCTCATCTTGTAGCCGATTTCTTTCCTTCAATTCCTTCAAAAGTTTATCTTCTTGTTTCGCCGTTAGATCTGAATTTATGATGACGGGGCAGACCTTGAGTTCATCTAGAAACACGTATTTCAATCCTTCTGGTAGGGTCTTCATTTTAGGAGCTTGAGGCTTTTAACATGCTTTTTTAGTAACATCCACTATTTTTAGTTCCTCAATCTTGGCTTTAGGATCTTCTTTAGCGGTATCGAGGTGGAAAACACAACTTTTCACTTGTTCGTCATCTGACCTTTCTACATTCGGATTAGTAAGGGTCATCCCTAAAGGATCTTCTTGTCCATAATCCTCCTACATGAGGAGTGATATCTGTTCTATGCACTCAATTAAGTAGACTTCTTCTTGCATGCTTGGTCTTCGCATACTTTCAAAAACTTTGAATTCTAGAGTTTCTTTACCAAGTCTGAGCAATAGGTTTCCTACCTCAACATTAATCAGAGCTCTTGCAGTGGCGAGGAATGATCATCCAAAGATAAGAGGGTAACTAGTGTCTTCTTTTATGTCCATGATGACAAAGTCACACGGAACATAAGAGTCTTTGCCTACCTTGACAGGTACATCCTCAATTATTCCTAAGGGTAGAGTCACTATTTTATCTGCAAGTTGAATGGTCATTCCAGTTGGGAGAATCTCAACAAACCCTAGCCTTTTACAAAGGCTAAGTGGCATGATAGAGATGCTAGCACCAAGATCGGCCAATCCTTTCTTACATGAAGAGTCGCCAATATGGCATGAAATCCCAAAGGATCCTAGATCTTTCTGCTTCTTAGGCATCTTGCTCTGGATGATGTCTGAAGTGGTTGTTGATAACTTTACTATCTCATATTCCTCAGTTATATATTTCATGGTGAGAAGTGACTTAAAGTACTTTGTCTAGGCTAGTATCTCAGCCAGCGCATCAAGAAAGGGTATATCAACATGGAGTTTCTTCATGGCTTCTTTGAACTTGTTGAAGCGAGTGTCAAGCTTTGTCTGCCTTAAATGAGCTGGGAAAGGTATACGAGGCTTGTACACTGGTACTTCTGGCTCTAGTGTTTCTAGTTATGCATCAGTAGGTCTTTCAGAACTTGGCTCGACTGTCTTATCAGTAATCACTGGTTCTTTTGGTTGTGACTCAGGTTTTGTTGAGTCTTAGACAATCACAGGTTCATCCTCGTCAGTAGTAACCACATATGTCTTGACAGGGGGATCTGAATAGTCTTTTCCAGACCTGGTGGTGACAGCCTTCAGTTACTCTGGGTGGTTAGGATTATTTTATGGTTGGCCAGTAAAGGTTCCAGCAGGTCGCTTCATGCTAGCTGCAAGTTGAGCTAGTTGAGATTCAATAGCCTTCTGATGGGCTTGCTGGTTAGCTATCATAGTTTGTTGGCTAGCTATCAATGTTTGTTGTGATTGTAACATCTTTTCAATCATCGATAGCTTATCATCAGGGGAGTTGGGGCAAGCTTATTGCCCTTGTTGTTGTTATGGTAAGGGACTTGGTTGGGGTTTCGAAATTGAGAATTGTCCTGATAATTGTTGAAGTTCTTATTCTAAAAGTTTCCCCTAAAGTTCCCTCAATTTCCAAAGTTTTGTTGTTGGTTATACTGAAATCCTATTGGGCCTCTTTGTTGGTTAGTTGAACCAAGTTGTCGTGAGTTTTCCGTTCCTGAAGGATTTCCATATTAAAAACTAGGATGGTTCCTATTTTGATTTGGATTGTAGTATTCTTGTCCAGGAATGGTTTTGATGGCATTAAGATTTTCTAATTGACTATTATCTCTGTGTCCACATGTGTTTCTTAGAACAACATCGTAAAGAACATTGCATGCTAAAGTGGAATGATCATTACTTTTGCATGCTTCATAGAACAATGAAGCTGACTTGATCCGTTCTTGTTGTTGAAGGGGTGAACGTCCTCTTCTAATTGTAGCAAGGGATGATTCGATATGGTCTTGCTTGGAAACTAAGAGTTTGAGGGTCTCAGCGATAGACTTGTATTCTGGAATAACTTCAGCCATATCTACCTTCAAAACTCCCTTACCTACAGACCTACCCCAATTAGCTTGATTTTCATCTCCAAGGGTGACAACCCTCCATGCACTGTCATAACTTTGGCGCATGAATTTTCCTCCAGATGAGGAATCTAAAAACCTCTTGATATCGTCATCCACGCCCTTATAGAAGATTTCAATAAGCCGATTCTTAGGGATTCCATGGTGTGGACATTTGCGTAGAAGATCTTTGTACCTTTCCCATGCTTTAGCAAGGGTTTCTCCAGGGGCTTGAGTGAACATTGTTATTCGACCCCTAATTTCATAGGTGAGTGAAGGAGGGTAAAAATTTTCCAAAAAAACATTTTTCAGTTGTTCCCATGTAGTGATGGGCTCGCATTGCAAGGAATTGTACCAACTTATAGATCTATCAGCAAGCGAATACTTGAAAAGACGGAGTCTAATAACATCATCAGACACTCCATTTTGCTTTATCATGGCACATAGATCAATGAACCTCAGAAGATGTTCTTGGCTATCTTCTCCTTATTTACCATAGAATGAGTTGTTTTGGAGTAGGGTGATCCAATGTGCTCGTATCTCAAAATTTGGAGCATGGATGGGAGGAGGTTGAACTAGGTGACGGACATCGACAGCTTTAGGGATTGAGAACTCCCTAAGATCCTTTTGTAGTTTTGTTGCTTGTGCTGCTAGGATTTCTTCTTAAACTGCAGCTCCGGCTTCTTACATGAGCCTTTCTCTCTGTGCATTGATAGCTTGAGCCACCCTTCGGGCTATTTCCTCCTCTTGAGCCATTCTTGATTGGTTCTCTCTGTTTTGATGATGAAAGGTTCTATCAATCTCCGAATCAAAGCTGATAGTGAGTCCAGGACTGTTCAATCATTGCATGCACTAGTCCTTTTCAAGTGCCTGAAATAGAAAGATTTCGAAAGTGAGATCCACAGAGTAGAGTCAAATTCAAGTAGATGAGCGATTGTATCAAAAGAAATATAAAATCCTAGATTAGCCTTAAAAGAACTAGATTTGACTAACTGATTTTGTTGTCCCCGACAATGGTGTCAGAATTTGACGTGAAATATTATCGCACTACAAACTCACTCAGGGTTTAAATCCCCAAGCTTTTACCAAAACCTCGTGCAATAATACCACATGCAAGTGGACGGGTCTTATTGCAGTATAGTTAAGGATTTAATCCCAAAGGACAACATTTTTAAGAATCTTTGTCAGTCGAATCTAGCACAAGTAAGACTAATATTTAGAACGATTGATTGGGTCATGGTTGATTAAACTAATTGCAAGAAAGTAAAAGAGCAGAATTAAAGTTTGTTCTAGATTAATGATATAGAATCCCCTCCTCGGAGTGATACCTGGGTATTCCTGGGTAGCGACGACTTGACCACAGTCAGAAATGGCCCCCTTCACGGGACAAACTCCAAGCCAACAGTCGTTGTGATCAGTGGCCTGGGGCTCCGCGTCCTCTTTTGGGTGTCGTCGAGGATCCTTCTCGTCTTCATGTCACATATGGCTGAAAGGGGACGGGCGGGGTCCTGGATGGGCAGATTGGTGGCGGTGGACCTTCAGTCCTGGTCCATTGTCACTGTGCTGATCACGGTCACATGGCGATGTGCCTGGGTTAAGGGGGGCTCATCTTGGCGGCATGCCCTTTCCACAATGTCGACTGGCGGTGCCTCTCGTCCCAGTGCTGGTGCCGCTTCACATATCTTCAATATGTGGTTTCGTTTCGGCTCCTGGCGATAGACCCCACTACTCTGACGTCCATGCAAGGGGTGCTCGCTTAGAGCTTGTACCCTGAACGTCCTCCATCACTGTTGTTTCTTGGATGTCATTCGAGTGATCGACGAATTGCTCCTGTGTAACCAGGGCATCGAGTTCTTGAGTGGCTGCGGGTGGCCCTCTGGTCACTTTGTAGGACAGTGGGTGGTTGAGGAGGTGTGGTGCCTACTGCTGTGTGAGGTCCTCTGTTGCTGTGACGTGGTACTCTGCTAGTTCGCTGGCGCAGTGGTCTTCTACGGCTGGCTTCTCCCAGAAATTGCGCTCATCAGGCGTGGCTGGTTGTTCCCAGGAGATACACCGAGTTTAGATATTCACTGGCGCATCTATGGCCAGTTGATCCCTGGAGTTGTGCTCTGCACGCGTGGCTGGTTTCTGTTGGGTTTGCTCCTGATCAAGACAACAACAAAGTGTTGTTGGGGTCGCTTCCTGTGTTCCCCTTCTTTGCTGTGTTTGGAACACCTCTAGGGTGTTTGACGAACGACCTCTTCGTAAGAAGTTGGTTACTGTTCCTATTACAGGACATCAACTGATTGGTGCCTGGTTCGGATGCAAGTTGAACCCCAATTGTTGGCATAGGACCACACATTGTGGGTGCTTCCATTAGACAGCTGGCACTGTGCCACAAAGGAAAGGTTGTTTTGAACATCTTTGCCTTGCAGTTCTCTGTTGATATATCGTGATGGGTCTGGAGATCTGAGAAGATCTGAAGCTAGTGATGTTGTTCCAGGTAGGGCTTCCTAGTGGTTGCTATGTTGCAATATGTACTTACTATTTGTGGGTGGGCTTATTGCATGTATCTGTAGGTTGTAATTAATCGCCCTCCTAGTAGGAATGTCTGGTGTTAGCCTTGTTAGTTTGATGCTCTTCTCGGTTCCTGTTATCTTTAGGTCTAGTGTTATACCCCCTGCGTGGGGTATATGATCCTTGGTCGAGCTATTTAGCTCCTGTTCATGTAAGGGGGTACTCAGTGCCCAAAGTTTTGGATTATAGTAACACGCTTTTTGACTGACAAAAAAAAAAGATATAGAATCGCTGGGATGGTCTCGGGTTTCACCACAACTACACATGCAAACACATCCAAACATCAAACATCCAGGCAAGAATCTAACTATCCAAATGGAACTATTGTGAATCCTCCCTAATTGATGTTTAGGTCCGTGTAAGCATCCCCTTAGGCATCGGATTTATTATCGCCATCTGGATCATGCACTCACAGTTCTGAAGATACAACATCCAACTAAGACTGAGGTCCTCCCTAAGGGATGTTTAGACCACAGAAGCATCACTGTAGGCTAGATGGCTCATCCCCTCACGGATCATACACTTACGACCTCAAGGAATCCCATTCTATTTCTAGTTAGGGAGTCAACCACGCTAATTGACAAGCGAGCATGTGATCAATCTACAAGCAAACATCGATGATTAATAAAGAAGATACAAAATCCAACTAAGGTTGTGGCCCTCCCTAAGGGATGTTTAGGCCACAAAAGTGCCACCGTAGGCTATATGGCTCATCCCCTCACGGATCATACACTTACGACCTCAAGGAATCTCATTCTATTTATAGTTTGAGAGTCTACCTCCTTAATCAACATTCTATCCTGCATATAGAAGTTCTCACAACATAGGAAAAAACAAGATGAAAGCAAACATGAAATCAACCTACAAACATTAATGATTAATAATGAAATGAAAAGTTATGTACATTGCCATGGAATGTTTAACAAAAGGACATGCTTGTATGGGCAGTGGGGCTAGTCCCCGCACCCCAGCAAAAAGGGACTACTCGCTCATGGTGTGAGAAACAAGAAGAATAAGGGAGGAGGAAGATTCCGCCATGAGCATGATGCAGAAGGTAATCACAGCTCGGTGAAGATGATGTGGTCTTCTACGTCGAGTCGGGGTAGATCTGGATGAGGAGGAAGAACCACAAAGACAGGTTGGGCAGACCTTCTTCTCTACCTTCTTTCTCTTCTCGGGCTCCTTGCTCGCAGCAAGAGGAGGTGTGGGCGACTTGACAATGGCGTGAAGATGGTGGAGTGGCGGCGGTGTGAAAAGGAGACTGATCCTTTGCTCAAGCAGCCTTTCGGCGTCCTGGAATCGATGCCCAGATGAGGACCCTTGTGGTCCTATTTATAGGCTTGGAGGGGGTCCTCACGTTTTTGTTGTGAGTTTGCTCCAAACGGTTTAGAGCGACTGGTTTGCTTGAACGGTTTGGCACAAATGGTCTTGGAGACCGTTTGACATCCAAACGATCTTGGCTTCTATCGGTCTCTGCCTATGATCGGTCTCGAGTCTCTGTCAAATGGTCTTGAGGACCGAACATATCCAAATGGTCTTGGGGAATCGGTCTGCACTGAACGGTTTTGGAGACTGATTGGAATGACCAAACAGTCTTAAGTTCTTTGCTCTATCAGTCTTGTATCTGATCGGTTTTGTGCCCCAACCAGTCTTTCTTCCCAACAGTACAGATATGCAAACGATCTTGAAGATCGATGGGACTTGCACGGTCTCACTGATCAAACGGTCTTGGCCATCCAAACAGTCTTGAAGACCGATGGCCTCCAGACGGTCTTGGTCATCCAAACGGTTTTGAGGACCGATGGCCTCCAAACGGTCTTGAACATCCAATCGGTCCTTGGTCCAAATAGTTTTGAACCCCTTAAGTGTCATACAGTCTTGAGACCATTTGGGCTCAAGCAATCTTGAGACCGTATGGGCTCAAATGATCCTGAGACTGTTTAGGTGAATGTCTGAAATCGATAGGTCAAAACCGCATGGGTATAATGTTAGGGCAAACCATTTGGTCAAGACCGATTGGTCAAGACCAAAGTTGAGAGTATCTCGAACGAATTCCATTTGATGGTTGGACCTAGTCAAGACCTACACAAAATCAATGTAAATCTGGTTAATAAACTTGATAATTGAATTATTTAAGAAATCTTGCATTTTGTGAGATTAAGGAGAAGAAATCAAAAGTATTGAATCGAATTGGTCCCAGAGAGGCGACTGGAAATCATGATGAATATGCATTCATCAATCATCAACAAGAAAAAACAGATCAAAAATATAGATGTCTATTGTGTTGATGAAGTGATGAGTTCTATAATCCAAGGAAGGTTACCAAGGAAAAGAAATGATCCAGGATGTTTCTACATCCCTAGTTCTATATGCAATT
The DNA here is from genome assembly GCA_963693085.1 of Alisma plantago-aquatica. NCBI lineage: Eukaryota > Viridiplantae > Streptophyta > Magnoliopsida > Alismatales > Alismataceae > Alisma > Alisma plantago-aquatica. The sequence continues at coordinate 1,956,973,773 of OY856409.1, forward strand.
AACAATTCCAACAAGCATAGTGTGACTCTAGGGTGAGCACAAATCTCATTCCTCATGCTACTTTTTGAAAGTTGGGATTGAAAAAACCGATGAAGACATCCATGACAATTGAGTTGGTGGATGAATCAATTGTAAGGTTGTATGGGATATTCGGGGATGTTTTAGTTAAAGTTGACAAATTCATCTTTCCTGTTGATTTAGTGATCATGGATATGCCTGAGATTTGAGCATCAAAGATGTTATTAGGAAGGTTGTTCCAAGCTACGACCGTCGTGATCATTGCCATTTGTAGGGGTTATGTGACACTCGGGATAGATGACGTCGGAGTGGAGTTTATATTTCTCAATGAATCTTCACAACCATTGTGTGACAACCTAGGCTAAAAAAACACATCTTGCTCAGCCTAGGACATTAAACAAGGGCACTTGTTGGGAGGCGACCCAACCATATTTTTGTTCTTTACATTCAAATTTGTAGTTTCATGGCTTTAGTTGCATTTCATTAGTTTTTATATAAAAAAGGTGCCTTGATCATTTTTGTGTGGTGTGCAGGCTGATGATAAGTTGGTACCGCCGACCACTGAGTCGGTACTATGACGACATTACAGGGGGCGAACAAAAAATTCAAAGGAACTCGGTACTACTGATCACAAGCTCGGTAGCACCGACTTTTTGCAGAAAAGGAGCCGAGTTAACTAATAACGACTCGGTACTACCAACACGAAGTCGGTAGTACTGATAGAAATGCAAGTTCCATGTTCCAAACATTGAGATCACATTCAGAGACCACTAGAATTTTGAATGACTCAATACTACCAACCCCAAGTCGGTAGTACCGACACCTGAAGACCTGATGCCATAACAGCCCCCATCATTTTAGGGGACACTCTACCCACACGATCCCATCATGCCACAACCTCCACCACCACCTTTTGATTCGGTACCATTGTTCCACCTCTTAAGTTGGATTTTGACTATGCGGACATAGTCAAGTTCAAGTTTAGGGGGGTTGTTGGAACAACTCTATCCTTTAATTTTAATTTTTATTTTAGTCTTTATTTTCTTTTCACCTTTTATATTTCCAAGTTGTAAGAGCCACAGTCTATCTAGTGTAAAAGTGGAGCTTAATTCATGATTCATGTCATTTTCATGTTCTTTCGGGTGTTTGCAATGTAAATTAAAATGAAGAAAAAAAATTAATGGCTGAGTTGCAAATTTCCCGAGTTACACCACCTAGAGGAAGTGTATGTGCTAATCAGCTTAAGGACACTCGATATGAATGAACATCTTAATTATTCATGTAATATGGATGAAGATGGAGTTTGAGTCTAAATTTATCAAACAATTAACGAGATCTTAAATTCAAATTTAAGAAAGAAATTCAAAAGTTATCCTGTACACAAGTCATCAGAGAGAGACATATCATAGTTCATGAAAGACATTGTCTCTTAATTATGTGATTCCATCCATTTTCCACTCATTTTGATCCACCACCTTAAGATGATCAAGTAATCCATATTGTTTCCTTTTTGGTTGCATTGCATGGCATAATAGGTGACATGATAGTTAATTCTCTTTTATTGCATTAATTACAAAATGAAAAAAAAATATTCATCAACAATTCGTATGCATATCATCTAGTTGCATAACAATCACATGTAGATAACATGCATTTTTCATCATTCATTTCCACATCATGTGGTTATATTATTTCCTATAGAAATACAATGTAGGAATACACATCCATACCCTTAGAAAAAAAATGAAATGAATGTGACATGTTAGTGAAGCCCAAGCATAACTTTCCATCATGCTAAATAGTGGGCCAATGAAAAAAATCTGAAATAAAGATGGAGAAAGGATGCCCTAAACTCTTCACAGAGAGATGGAAACATTCACATGATGTATTCTCTTATTTACTTCATTCTCATCCATTTGATGAGATTTTCAATACATGCATCATTCCACCCATATTATTAGAAATTAGGATTCATGCATTTCTCATTATCTTCACCGTATAGGTTCATCATGTTTTATTTTTGCATAATTAATTCAGGTGCTACTTGTGATTCTTCATAAACCACCTAATTTGTTCCAGTCATTGCTCTTATCGGTGGGCCGCATAAATGATTCTTCTCCTCGTTCATTCTTATAAGGAGAACTACTTCCAAGTAGTTGGTAGTTAGGAAAGAGCAATGTAGATAGGGAATTACATGATGCACCAAGTGAACGCCTGATTGACAATGATATCAATTGCTCTATTGATAGTGTTTCATTGATCTAAGGATGGATAACTTTTATAGATATTTTTGGTCACTTGAGAGTAGTTGATTGTTCATTGGTCAGTAAAGGCCGATTTGGGACGGCTAGGTGGAGGTAGTTGAGAAAAGAAATTCATATTTTATGTCCTTTTGATGACTTGTCTCATATAAATCTGAGGGTGTGTTTCTCAAGGACAAGCAACATTTAAACTTAGGAGAGTTTGGTGTGTTGGATAAGTGTCATTTTCACATGCTATTTATTATTTATTCTTATGCACGTATTGTTTATTTTCATATTAATTTGTGCATTATTTACTATCATTGGCATGTGATACTTTTTTTTTGGTCGGCCTTGGCGTGTGATACTTAATTGCATCAAATAAATGTATTTTAAATGATCATAAATGATTTAATATTATTTGAGAGATTATGTTTGGTTTTTGTGTATTTGAGGTGAATCTACAAGAAACTACACATCTCGGTACAACTGACTTTGTTGTCAGTGGTACCGACACTTGCCCATATACGAACTTGAAGAATCAAGTCAACTCGATAGTATCGACCGGAAGAAGTCAATACTACCGACAACCTTACAGGGAGGATTCAGAATTTCGTGAGAAATCTTGGTACTATCAACATCAAATCAGTAGTACCAATAGATCCACAGGTGGCTGCAACTATCGAAGGTATCAGTAGTACCGACACCAAGTCGATAGTACCGACACGGCATGATCATGCAGATATGAAAATTGTGTTTAATCCAATGGTTGGAAATTAATGATGCCCTAAGTCACTTCTGTGACTTAGGGGGAGTTCAGCCAGACTTAATTATCTCATTCTATTCTGTTAGACGGCAGTCAAGAGCAAAGAGAGGAGAAAGCAGACAAGAAGGTCACGTTCTGGGAGATTTGAGCACCTCTAGCTGGGAGATTTAGGCACCTCTAGTGGACAGACTTGCAGTCAGAAGGTAGCAAATCATCACATTTGTTAGAGGGGTCAACTGAACCATCATCTTTAGGGGCTCTTTAGTTTTACTAATGTTTCCCACATTTTCCTTCTTCTCTATCATGTTATTGACAATGGAAATCATACAGGGCTAAATCCCTTGTTCCTTAGGACCCAGGAGTAGACTGGTAATGCATTGTAATTGACTTTCATGCATTAGTATATCTATTTCTCTTAATTTTTGGACTTGCTTCTATGGAAACATCACAAACTATCCATGCTTTATCACCATAGGTAGTTAATTAGATCTTTAATTGCTTTGAAAAAGGTATTAAAGATTGGAAATTCATAGAAGTGCATGTTTCATATCACCCTTCGAGAAAGGAGGCTTGTGAATGTGTAGAGATTACCCAGAGTTTTTGATAAAGCACCTAAATAATAACACAATTGTTATGAGAGTGAGATTGGTATTTATATTAGGTAGTGAACTACACCATGACAATGAGTAATTCTTGCTACATGTCTCTTAGTCTAGGGTTAGGAGAGATGTTTATTAATATTGTGATGTTAATTATAATGTAAATTGAGGTGAAACTGCAAACTTGAGGAATTCACATCATTTAAGATCACATAACTAATAATCTTATATTTCTTTTCTGCATCTTAGTTTACTAAACCTACAATCAAAGTTTTCATCGGCCTAGCTAATCACATTACAGTTAGTAGTAGTTTTTGGATTAATGTTTTCTTGAGTTCGACATCTGGGCTTCTTAAGGTCTATATTACATCAATACGTAAACTTGTGTTTAGCATGTAGTTTGTGAGTGTCACTTAGCTAACCCGATTACAAATAGAAATAAGGATAATGAATGACATTTCAGCCGATTAGTGGTCCACTGGTGGTGGTCTTGGAATTAATGTAGGAATAGATCTTATGTCAGCTAATACTAAAATTATATACCAAATCAATCAAGAAAATGAGTAGAATCCAATAAAATATATTTGAGGCCCAATTGTGATCATAGTTCTAGAAGTATACCTAAAACATTTATGTATGATGGTTAATGCATACAAATCCTAGAATTGATTAGTATTATGCTTAAAATAGTAAATACATTTACTTTGAGATATAATTTGATATTGTTTAAAATAATGGGAATCAAATATGATGATGATAATGACAATGAAGAATTAGGGTGTAATGACCACATTTGTGCTTAATTGGTAGACTAGGGTTTACCTGAATGATTACATGCTTGATTAGATTGAACATCGTTTAGACTTGATTAATGATAGTAGATCAATTGTGATGTTTCAAACCTAAGAATAAACTATAACTATGATTTGAGTTTTAAGAATTAGGGTTTGAGATATGTAAACCCTAATCGGTAAAATTAGGGTTTGGATAGTACATGAATATGGAATTTAATCAGGATAGCAATGTGGTAAATGATTTTTCATATTTTCTATAAATTTTGTATTTAATTGAATTTTATATATGATATGGATAACTCAATCATTCATATTAGAGAAAAATTTAGAATTTTGAGTGTTCTTTGAATGTGGTTCTCGGTCGAACTATACTTCGACCAAAATGTTGACAGAGTGCTTTTCAGTAGTGTAGTGTTTTATTTTTAATTATTTATTGGGAACTTCAAATGATTTTAAATTTACATGGATATCTGAAACTCAATGATAAACAATATGTAAAATTTTAATAATTTTTGGATGCGTTTAGACCTTATCAGTAGACGAAATACAGTAACTGACATTTCTACAGAATTCTGGATAGCAGTGCACTATTCTATTTTTAATTATTTAATAGAAGCTTGGAAATATCTCAAATTTTAAATAAAGATTTGTAACTCAATTATACACAACATGATAAATTTTCATAATTTTTGGAGGAGGTTTGTTCTTTAAATATACGAATTTACAGAAACCTTTTTATGAATAAAAATTTGCTGAAATAAGAAAAAGTATAGTAAGGGGTCAAAGTGCAATTGACCCAAGCAGCTCAATTGCTCTATATGGTCAACCTAAAATACAAGGAGACCTCATAATTCGTGATTCAATTTAGAGAAACGAAATCCTAGAGAGAGAGATAGGGTTTGAGAGGAGAAATTGATGGAGATGCTGACCTAGGGTTTTGCGGTCCGAGGAATGATGAAATCATGTAAGTTTAACTTCTTTGGATATAGTTTCATGGTGAATCTTATCTCACATGTCAAAATTCCTTCCCCATCTAATTTTATCCAAAATGGTATCAAAACTTCCTCTTTTCTCACTCTTTCTTCATAATCCCTCGTTTTTAGGGTTTCCGAGTTGAAAGGAAGAAGAATTGGGTGAATTGCTAGGGATTTGATATGAGATCAAGATTGTTAGGGATGAGCTACGTTTTTAAGGTGTTTTCACACCTTAGGGTGAGTGGGAACTTCCTTTAAACAGTATATTGCACGAAATCTGGTTAATTCATCCATAATCTTCAATTGCTAGTATGCGACTACAAACCCTGAATTGTCTATTTGTTCTAAGTTGTTGCAAAATGATATGAAATGGATTCTTCCTCTGTTTGGATGAATTTCATATGATAAAATCATATTAGAAATGTATACAATACATCCTAATGAGAATTCCCTAAGTATTCGTAGAGGTTATAAGAGCAAACTAAAATATAGGGAATTTGTTTATGACTGAATTTTTTTGTATAAGTAAATATAGAAAATTACTTATCTAGATCCCCTTGGTTATGAATGATTGTTTATATAAATTCATAGTACAAATATGTCAGATATTATCTTGGATTTTGTTCAAAGTGAATAGTGTTTGTTTGATATCTCATTAAAGAGGGTGAAACCCTAGATGCGAGGAAAGTTGGATATTTGCAAATAGATATCGTGAAATCCATTTGAAGGGATTTTCTTGACATGATAGACTTTATTTATTCAATGTTATTATTGATGCATGATATCCTAGTGAATGGCATGGAAACCCAAATTCAACTCAGCTCCAAGGTTTCATACATATATTGATTTTATATGATTTGTTGATAGTAATCTTTATTCAATGAATGTTTATGTCGCATGAAATCTTTATGGGAGCCATGTGAATAAGTTGTTACCTAGTGAGAGGTGACAATATGTGTGATGGCCTTGTGAGCCATGAGAATACTTGTACAACCAGTGAAATGAATACCTAGGTCTAAGGACGCAGAGGTAATGGTTACCTATTACAAAGGTAACAATGCTATGTGATGATCTAAGGGTTTGAATACCCAGATCCAGTAATCATGATAATGATGTGAAGGGATGAGAATTCCCAGTAATGTGATAAGGGATTGAGATCCCAGATATCATGTATTTTAAAGATTTGAAAAGTACGTGATAGATGTATTACACCTTTCTTTGTAGCATTTGTGGTGATTAAATGAAACCCTAAGGGTTGGGTGTTCAATGAATCAAGTATTGTGATATCAATGTTCTCAGTTATTATTAATAATTCTTGTTATGATAAGTAATTAACTCTTAATTGAGTTATGAGATGCACAACTCAAGATTTGGGTTGATATGCACAATTCTAGTGTGTATGTGCCAAGTGGACATGAAATCTGTTTATTTAAGAATTTTAGTCTGCCTGCATGTATAGTATGTTGATTACTCAGTATATTATAGTGTTTTGAATATACTGCTCTGCCAAGTTTAGAATGATATACATGGTGTATTATAACTTCAAATAAGTAGACGCGGCACCATAGAGATATCAGAGTCAAGTATAAGTAAGAGAAGGGTACAATATAGAAAGAGCTTTGTAGGAATAATAAAATCATAGACCTAGGAGCCCTAAACACCGTAGAACCCCAATGTGAGGTATGCACCTTAGGGGTGAAATGACCTAACCCTGGCATCATCCAGTATACGGGGGTCAGAATGTGCTATCAGGTGGCACGGGGGACGAAGCCTTAGTGGAAGTCTTCTTAAATTATAGTTTGCAGTATCCAACATCATCTATAAGTCTTAGTGACACTAGAGTACAGAAAATCCAAGAGGTGGATTGACTCTCTGCATATGTGCTCAGGTTAGAGAAGGAGTCCAGTTTAGTCCAGAGAGCCATTTCCCTATTGCAGACCAAGAGAGTAGTTAGACTTAGCATTTTCCAGGTGTGTCCGCTAATTCTTGTATGGTGTGATCGTAGTGTACTACGAGTCTTCATATGTAGAGTACACTGCATATGATCAGGGTATAATAAAATGAATGAGAGGTCAAACAAGTGTGTACAGTTATTCAATTATTCTTTGTATGTTTTTGAATTATTAGTTCTCTTTGAAATTAATCAAGCATGCTCATATATTGATTTGCTTTGTTGATATCTAGAGTATCCTGCCATATTTATTATGGTAAATAATCAATCTCTTTAAAGCTTACTACTGCTATAATTGATATCAGTTGCTCAAAAGTATATTTGTAATTATATCAGTGCTTTAGATTGTTTCTTTGAAGTACTCATTCATTGAATGAGTAGGCTCACCCCTCTACTCACAATTTTTAGGGATATCACATGGACTTGAAGAAGGTCATTGCATCAGAGTAGATCTACCACAAGAGTTAAGTCTGAGTATAGTTAAGTTCAGTCAGTCCATATCACTCTAGGTCCTTGTATAGATGTGAGAGAGTTATAAATGATGTTTGTATCTTTGTTTCCTTAATAAGAGAGAATGCATTTGATTATCATGTCGTATGGACATGGAAGTGTGAGAAACAAAATGAATGTATGGATGAATATCATTAATGTTGAGATCATATTAGAGTAATCAAGGTTTAATTCTCTTGTAAAGTTTGCTTATGTGATTCAATGCGAGAAAACAAAGAGTTTGAAAAAGAAGAAAAAGTTAAGGGTTGTAACATACTTGATTCTAGACACATAGGCTAATTTCCCATTCTTCTATCCCCTAATTGATTAGATGGATATTTAAAATCCCTTGTCCCTTTTCTTTACTTGGCTACCTTTCAATGTCTATATGTCATTGTAATAGCATAGATCAAATCATATTAGGATCTGATAACCCTAATTGACTCAATTGTTTCCCTTGGACATGAAATCCTAGGATGAAATATCCCTAATAGTTTAACTATGAGAAATTGGTAAATAATGATAATAAACTACAGTCTTGACCATAACTAAATATCCTAGTTAACCCTAAGATCTTATAAGATGGTATGGGGTATAACTCGTAGTGTTTAACCCTTTTTGCCTTTTCAGTTAAGATAAATTACTTTAATTAAGTGATTAGAGTGCAATGGTATAAATGTAACAAAGGTAATATCAAAAAGGCAAAACTGAGACCAAATTCACGTTCCTCATATCCTAATTAGGGAAGATACCGACTTTGGGCTTAATTGGACACCAAATATACCACCAATGCCAATTGAGAGACTTTAACCAAAGTTAGAAACCATTTAACCCTTGATTTCCTAATTCTGACCAAAGTCCACATCTTGTCACGCGTCCAGCACCCCTGTTGTGGTCACGCAAGCCTTACCTGGGTCGGGTAACTAGGTGGGAGACCTCGTCTCCCACCTCCGTTCTTCCCGCACGTGTAGGACCTGCTCAACGCCCCGCAGCCGTCGCCATGCTTCCTCGTTCTACACTTGCCTGTTTACTACAATTTAACCTCCATTAGATCCGCCTTGACCTACCGAGTTCAATGAACCCTAGCCTGCCTATTTTCTTTCCCTTCTTCCTGGTCGTGCACCTAATGCGGCACCCGTAAGTCGTTTCTTCCGCCTCACCTCACCAGCAACAGGTTCGCGACACCGCCACAGATATGCTGACTCGACTATGCCAGAATCCCACGCGACCTAGTCTCCAATCCCCTTACCTCTTGCTCTACACCCGACTCTGGTTCCTTCAGTGGCCATGTTGTGACCTACTACTTACCCTGTCATCATCCCAGCAGGTGCCATGGTCGATCTCATAACCGACGGAGGCCTCAATACCTCAAAGGCCACCCTGTTCAGAAGCCCGGACTTGCCTGCAACTTTCTTCGCCCACCTTCACTGCCGATTCCTACCTGCAACCTGAGAATACGTCGACGATCTCGACGCCCAGACCAATTGATTAGATCTGCCATATGTTTCCTACCCCTCCGAACATATGCTAGACCATCTCAATCCCCTCGCCACATCCTTACAGCCATGTAACCTCAATTTCGAATCTGCAACTAAACTACAAGCCATGCGTCAGTAGTGGGAATCCTCTGCCCTTTGCCGCTCCCTAATCTTTGCAACATCCAAAACCAATCAGAATGTCATACTCCCAATGATGGCTAGCCGGACCTTGATGACCTGCATCGGATTTAGTAGAAATCCTTCCTCCTTGAACTCTTACTGTAGTCACCAACGAGTAACACGGCTCAAGATCCTCATCTTCAAGGCCTGTGAGGATCTCCAACCTACCAATTCCCATCGCCAGCCATGCTCCTGCCCCGATCTCAACTACTACAGAACCGGCTTCACATTAGCAACAAATGCCTGCAATGATCCATGGCAAACTGTAGGTGCACTTGTTACCCTCGAGCCATCCACCTCCATGACCCTTTCAAGCTTGTCTCCAGAATGTGGTGAGGATAATAGAAAATTGACCCTCAGACATGGGGGTAGTTTGAGATAATTGAAGGAAACCTCCTTCTTCATTGGTCTTCTGCCCATGTGAACCTTCTATTGGAGTCTGTATGACCCACAGTGATGGAAGAGCAGTAATTTATATACCGGACGACATCCAAAACAGTAAGGATCCAAGGTCCATACGACGGACTACATTCATCAAGGACTAGTCTTTGTAGCTCAGGCTTTTGGGTACCCCCAACGGTTGAGACAACCCTCACACTGAACCTAGGAGGTGTTATTGAATATCTAGGACTGATCATAAGGTATGTACACTCTCTATTTTTATTTTGGGCATTAAATGACTGAAATCCATATATCTTTTGATGAGGCATCTCTTGAATTGTAAATCCCTTTTAAAATCCAAATACTTGGACATTTATTGCTCCCGATATGAATTCCTTTTGTTTCTGCGATATCTATATTGTTATGCTCATTTGGGTCATTAGACCCCTCCTGCCATGTTGTCTTTATTGAAAATGACTAAAATAATAAGTCTTGTCACTCTATTATAGCATGGCGCTTGTATGACTAGAATATCTAGAATAGCGGTACTTATGTACAACCATATTTATTTAGGGCATGCGTATTCCGCCCGGGGTATGCGTTTCCACCCTTGTTTATTTTTAGGCCATGATCCTATGGTGTTATTGCCCTATTTTAGGTATATTTAGTCTACATTGTTATGCATGTAAATATTCTTGTTTTAAAAAGAATTTGTGGATGAATGTTATGGCAAGACACTCTTTTATTATCATGTTTGTAAATCTGAAATTTTATATGCCTCATTTCTTTTGTTACTTTTCTCTTGAACATACCTAATTGCAAATAGCCCCCTTTTCTTGTGGGAACATCCCTTTTTGTACTTTTAACCGTATATAATGCCCATAATATTTTATATATGTTCATACTCAGCCTTCGCTGACCTCTATGTTGTTTCCTATGTTCTGGGTGATGTTCCTTTCCACCCAGGTTTATGTACATTAAAGATCAAGGTTGCTCGAAGATCATATAAAGATAATTATATCTAAGGATAGCTTGGAATGGCTAGGTTACCCTCTGCTACTGGGCTTATTTGTAGATAGTTCAAGTTGTTGTAAATTCACCTTTTATGGTGATGAGCTTTTGTATAACGATACCCATTGTAACTTTGTAATAGTTTTGTTCTGCTGCTTATTCATTATCATGCTCTGTAATATGTGCCATTTGAGAAATGAATGAAATTCCTCCTTTCCTTATTACCTTTTGGTACGTTTGGGATTGGATGGGCTATTTCTTCAATTCAGTTTTGAGTGGATCCCCTTTCGGGAACCACTCTTTACAAGGGTGATCTTTGCATTACGACAAATCCTCAATTTTATGCCCTAATATCATGATTAATGGTAATTGTGAGATCGGGGTGTAACATAGGGTTACTAGGTCAATAATCACATATATGTATAATTAAGGTTTTGAAACCAAAGACCAACTTTATATGTAGTTAATGCACATAATCCAATCTAGGTGTTCATGATGCAAGTATGTGATAAATCTGGTATTTAGGGTTCCACCTAACGTTTATGCATTTATAATCCTAAATTGTAATGCCATGAAATAAGGGTTTGTACCCTTATTCCTTATCCAAACCTGAGACAACCCTAAAGCCTAGTTTTGGACATGTGTTAAATTATTACGTTTTGAATATGTTTGGTGACACCTTAGAGTATACATAGATGCAGATAATGTTGGTTGATTATGCTCAATGCTTGGATGTTTGGATAAATGCTTGAAGTACATGTTGCATATTTTTTTGCATGGAGACAAAGACATGATTACGATTATGAATACTTGTTCCTATCTAATTTTGATGTTTTCTGAAGTTTCACGAATGGTTTGCAATTAAACTTCTTGGTTGTTTATTTACTTCATAGAAACTATTAGGACATATGTGTATCATCTTATATGAACATAACTTGCTCAAACCCAAGATTCTATCTCTGGAGGATTGAATGTACATGTTGGAGGAAGGAAATCATTGTGATGACTAGTGATCAAGCCAGGAAAGGAAGGTCACTAGTAGGCCAAGCTGGGAAAGGAAAGCTGACATAAAACAAAGCCTAGGAGAGGGAAGGTTATGATAGTCTACTATAGGGACAAAACCCCTAGCGAGAGGGTACCCCACCCAGAACCCCCCCACTCTGCGAGTGGGCATACTATAGAGATTAAGCACTTATGGGTTGATAAGTTAATAGATAATGCATGCTCAGTTATTTAATGATAATTGTTGATATGGCTGTTATATTGTTACCTACATGCATATATTTTGGTTGCACCACACACATAACATAGAAATATGTTGACAGTGTTTCGATTATCGATGTTTAGGTAGCCACCAAATATGAAGATAACACAAGACACAGTGAACCAGATGAAATCAAAAGAAGATACTAAAGCTAAGTCATGAGGATTAGTTATATGTAACACTTTTTCTCACGTGTAATAGTTTCAGGTTGAAGATTCATGTAATTCCTTGGAAGAATCTCATATACATTTTGTAAAAAATATTTGTGAAATAATGGAAATTATTTGCTATTATTTATTATTTGCTAAATCTGGATCTTGAGAACTTAGGTATTGGCTCTCGACTTTACGATCCTTCCTTAATTGAGGGACACAAAAAAGTGACGTTATAACTGATGTTGTCAAGATAATTACAACATTTACTCTAGTCATGATATACAACCAAAAGTTTGAGCCAACATACATCATATACAAAAATCCCTACCTTGGCCTGAGAGTACATGGATGACTCGGACTCTACACCAAACCACACCAACCTCTCGGGTACTACTAATCTCCAAATTGGGCCTCCTCACCATCACATGTCTGGTCGCATTGTTGATTACCTAAAAAGGTGTGGAAATCCATGAGACGATACCCATGTCCCAACACTATGATATAACTTCTGACAACAATTATTGCTTACAAGCATGTTACGTAATTAAACAATTAAGGTATATAATATAAGAGATTAGAAAGACTGAGCAATGTAGATACAATGATCATGCATAGTTAAACTTTTAACTATAGTTAATTTCACATGAGGAGATATGAATCACATATAATACTAGCAAGAAAAACAATGTAATGTTTGTCATCCAATGTAATTCACCAAAAATTCCTAACAAGTATACCTCACGACTATATAGAATAATTTATTAAGCCATGAGTAGTTTGAGACATACCACTCAAACTACTAGCTGACCAATATAACGTTGCAATCAATCCCACATAAGATTCAGGATGACCGAAGTGCTGAATATCTCTTTCCCTCTGTTAGTATGAGTAACAAACTTTAGTGGCACCATGACCCAACCTATTAAAATAAAACCCAGTCTGTCCTGGATACACAAGACACATCATTAAAATTAGGATATAAACCCTGAAATTTGAGTTACAGTTGTATCCACTCTCTATCACATATGATCTGAGACACGACCTAAACCGATCTCTACAACATTATAATTAGGATGACAGATGTAAAGAGGCAAGATCACCTCCTTACTAAAATTTAACAGAAAATACAAAACATCCATCTTTTGTAAGAATTTGGATTTTGAAGGATGCATGCATAATATTTCCATTTAAATAAGTATGATTCAGATAAAAAAATGTCAACAGTAGTAGCGGAAAGAAAAGACTAAGTTATTACACGACTTTGATACACGAGTTCATGAAAAGAACTAGAAAATAAAACTACATGATCTATTAGTAGCAACCTATACATCTCAGAAAGCTTCCTCTGAATCTACTCTTGGGCTGGTCCTCCTTGGTCTTATTCCACTCCTTGTCCTAGGCCTGGGTGGTTGGGTCACCCGACAAGAGGAAAAGACAAGGTATGTGTCAAATAAGGAACAAGAAAAAAGAAAAGTATAAGAAGGAAAAATAAAGGGTAAAGATTAACCAAGACTATGGAGGGTCAAAAGTAAGTGACACAAATCAAACAATAATCTTGCCATAAAAGATAATAATAAAACAACATGCATGATTAATAGTATGACTACAATTACTAAGTAGAGAGGAGGCACCTAACAAACCTCAACCAGTAGGTGAGGGGAGAATAAACACATTCCCAGTCACCTACAAAATATATATAAAAGTGGGGAGAATAAACACATTCCCCTAAGCAAAATAACACATGCCCAAACTATGGGTGGTTGTACAGAGGTACACTACATTAGCTAACAAGTCAAGCAAATCACCATGCTAAAAGAAATAATATGGCAAGGCAATATTTAACATCAAATAATAGAGATATGGCATGTGGGTCAAAACCCAAACAAATAATGAAATAATAGCACCAAAAAGAGCAATAATAGGAATCAAGGTTTTAGTCCATGCCTTGTTGGGAAATTAGGTTTTGCTATAACAAATATGCCCAACTTAAAGGGTAAGATGCACATACCTCAACTCAGAGTCCTAGTTATCACTTTTCACCAACGTAGTAGATTCTGAGATCACCATTACCTAATTTCAAGTTTTTCACATGTATTAGGGTTTTATAATGCATATAAGTGTAAAGAAGCCCTAATTTTAGATATGTTTGGAAAACTTCAATTTTTTTGTCACAAAACCTTAACTAAATAATTCCTTATATTTTTCTAATCAAGGAAACATATTTATTTGCTTTATTTGGAGTTCATATGAATTAGTTACAATTTTTAGGGCTTTTTTTATATAATTCATTAGATCTTCAAAAATAAACCATCGAAAACATGGAAATCAGGCTCTCAAACTATTTTTATTAGAAAAATCTCATTTTTTATTCCAAACATATTTGTTTTAAATTTTTAAACAAGCAGATCAAAAGATATGATATTTATAGATTCGACCAATCAGGAAATTCTAAAAATCCATGTCATCAACAGAGAATTGCGAGAGAGGAAAAGAGAGAGGGAGAGGTCAGGCCGGGTGACTTGGCCCAATCACATGTGTCCAAATTATTGGTCAATGCTTGCATGGCCTCGTCCAAGGCAGAGAACAAATAGGGTTGAATTACCAATATGCCCTCGCATGAGAAAATAAAGAAAGAAGAGATGGGAGGGTATAAGTGGGATTTCACCTAAGGGATTCTTCCCCTCTCTCACTGCTCCATTGCTACTCGAAGCAGCAGACTATCGCTTGGGCGAGATTGGGCAAAATCAATCAACGTGACAATTCGATGAAGCGAGTAAACGATATGAATGAACAAGGTCTCGCGAACTCACCGCTCAAAGGAATTAGCATGAAATGAAGCGTGGAAGAAACTTTAGCAGCCAGTGAAGGTCCTCAATCCCCAAGATTGCTATGCAAAGAGAGGAGAATTTGACACATTTGAAACAATGAAAAGGTTGCAAACTACCCCAACATGGTTGGGGTAGGGATATTTATAGCTGAGGGTGCGTGAAATGGGGAAGAGGGAAGTGGTTGTGAAGCCTTGGTATCCAGTAATTGGGGAAAACTTGAATAATGGAAACCATGTAATATATTAGGTGTGGGTGCAAGCAGAATCATCTCATGAATTCAAAGCACTAAAAAATTTGTAAAAACATCGAGAAACGAGATAGATATTCGTGAAATACCAGTGCTCATGCACTGTTCTCAGCGAACCTTCCTACGTGAGGTAGGTGAAGACCTCCACACCGTTAGATTTGGTGGGCATGGTCTTGGGATGCATCCTAGCTGTCCAGTAGGTGGACGCATCTAGGAAATAAAAAGATTATACCAGTGTGACATTTAGTAGGATTCCTAATCCAATTCGAATAAAGTGTGGATACATTTATTTCTCCTTTTCTCTCTCATCAAGAGAGGGTGCAAACAAACTCTAAATTAAATAAAATTTGACACCTAGCCTATATAAGACATGTAGAAATTGATTTTGGCATTAATTTTCAATTTTGGAGACTCGAAATATATTATTTAATTCTTTTAAAGTAAGTCACATTTTCTCTTTCTTAATGCATTGGAGACTTTTAGAATTACTATTTTAATGTGCAGAGGTAGATGGCCCACTAGATACTTAGGTATACCCATCATGGGTGGTAGAGGTTCTGTGAAAGATTTCAGTATGTTGGTGGACAAGATCAAAGACAAGGTGGAAAAGTGGTCGGGAATCAACATCTCAATGGTTGGCCGTATGGTTCTCATCAGAACGGTGATTCAAAGTATGCTGAGATATTGGAGTGATCTTTGTGATCTTCCGAGTGCTATTCTGAATAGGATTAAATCCATGTCTGCTTCTTTCCTTTGGGGTGGGCGTGGCCATGGGGTTTCTTGGGAAAGGGTTACTAAACCTTATAAGAAAGGTGGTCTTCAGCTTGTCGATGGCCATAAGATTATGGAGCTGAGAACTATGAAGAGAATTAACAAATTATGTAATAAACCGGACAATGTTTGGGTCCAGTGGATGAGAAATAGATATAGACCCCTCATTACTATGGAGGGCGGCTCCAATCCGTCCAGGATATGGAGGAGTATGTGCAAGCTCTATAAGGACAACTTTGGTGTTCCTTCGGTGGATTCGTTGGGTCAGGTTGGCGCCTTGCCTACTCTACCCAACATCAACACTAGTAACGAACCTGATGTTCAGTGGTTCCACGCTATTTGGGGCAGGTTTCACTGTCCTAAATGGAGCACTCTCTTGTATAGAGCCTTGCTTAACAGACTCCCCTCTAAAGATAGGATGGACAACTGGGGCATCCAGGTGGACACAGTCTGCTCCCTGTGCTCTTCAGGGATTGAGACTAAGGATCACTTGTTTTTTGACTGCAAATACTCGAAGAATATTTGGAAGATTGTGTGCTTACGGAATGAGTGGGGTTATCAGGTGCCTAACAACCTTGATGATGTCATTAGCTGGATAACGAGCAGATCTGATAATAAAGGGACTGGTTCTAGCATTTGCCGCATGTTCCTTGCTTGTGTCTGCTTTCACATCTGGAGAGAAAGAAACAGAAGAATCCATAGCAGTGGGTCAATGGTTGAAAAAGGGCTGCTGAAGATGATTACTTCTGATTTGTGTTGGGTTTTTGCCACCAAACCCGAGCTGACTGCTAACTTCGGTACGAATACAAAGTTGTATTGGGGTTTTGTAGATAACACCCCCGCTTAGCTTTCTGGCTTAGTGCCTTTTTGTAAATCTGGGCATGGTGCCTCTGTGTTTGTGTAGCTTGCTCTACGGCTTTTGGCAATACTATTTACCTATTAAAAAAAAAGACTTTTAGAATTACCCAATTTTAATGAAACTTCACCCTCAAACAAACTTAAGCATATGGAACACAAATTTGCCATTCAATTTATCCTTTGAAGTTATCTATCACATTATTTAACATTTTGGGCTTTAATTATACTTTCTCTCTCTTAGTCTACACATCAACATTAAAGATCATCCAAATTGCATCAAAAATTACCCATAGGCTAATTTTAATGTGTAGATTGTGAATCTAAGATTAGTTGCCACTTTTGGAGTCATTAAATGATTTATTTCACATTTTGCAGAAAACTCACCTTTTCTTTTCTAAATAAAATAGATATAGTTATTATTATCCCAAAATTGTGAGACTTAGCCTCCAAGCCATATCTGATCCAAAGAATTCAAATCTGAAGTTATTTTTATCCAATGAGTCTTCCTTTTAATAGTTTTATCTCCTTTACACAATATTTTCACTATTTGTCAAATTAAATTATTTAATGTCGCATTATTATGTTTAAACCTTTATTATTTACTTATTTTTATCTTCCTTGCTCCACAAGTCTAAAGGAGGTTCTTAAACAAAATTATTTTATCATTATCTCACTTAAGTGGTAAATTTGCATCTTAGGCCCTAATTAAAACATTAACTGAGGTATTTGTGCATAAACCCATATATTGGCATAAATAGTGATCAAATATACTCCAAATCACTAATAATTCCACAATTTGACATCAAGGACAAAAATAATATAAAGGATAGGAAAAACTTAGGAAAAAGGTCTAGATTAAGAATATACCTAGATTTCAGTTCATTACAATAGAGATATACCCTCTCTGCACCCGCATATACTCAACAATATATGACTCTGAGCTCCTTTTGGTTTACTCATTTCACTATCCAATAAGTTGTGACATTGAGATAGTTCTACGGTTACATGTCACTAAATGATCGAGGTTACACTTGATTAGTTAGGCAGTTTTGACTCCATCAATCAAGTTACATATAAAACCCTAAATTATGCTTATAAAATAAATTATATATTGTAATTTCAGACAATATAAACATATGTAACATGTTCCATGTTACTCCATAACAATGTATTTATCCATCCTTGACCATAAAGAGGACTAAACCTCAAACTAGGGCACATAATAGCCCAAATGTCACTTAGACAAAAATAGTAATAACTTTACATAGGAGTATCGTTAGCATACTAAATTTTGCAGAGAGCTTAATGAGTTATAAATAAGATAGCAACCAAAATTTTAGTAAAAAGTCCAATGCATGTAAAAGTTATGATATTTTTAAGAACTAGGCCTTCATATGTTTGAATCCGAACGTGGATGAGCTACTTTCAGTATTATGCTTTTTTCCAACTATCATTAAAAAAACACAACAATAAATAAAAACATTATAAACTCCATATACTCGCCACTATACAACACAGTTTGATGTGCGGTCAAATTTCTGTTCATTGGGTACCAAAATATCACATATATGACCTTTTTAGGAGTCATCACAACTGTATTTCGAATTTTAGACTTTGCATGTTCAAAGAAATCCTCCGTTTACAGAAGAAAACGTTTATACAGTCTAAGTAAGACTTAAGAACTCATGGGATCATCATACTCATGTCAAACAATACATAAAAGACCATCTTTTCTCATATTACATGTTTTATAGAATAAGATATACCTAATGCATGCTATAAGTAGGCAAGAAACAGGTTAAAAGTTATATCACTCATGACCTCAAGGGTGGAGAAAACATCCAAATAGCAAGGAACCACAAAAAAGAGTAGCAAGGCTCTGAGCTTTATCCTTTAAAAGCTTGAGGGAAGATCTTGTCTCCAAGAATAAGGTGTATCTAGAGGAAAAAGAGAAGGAAAGAGGGCTCTTCATCCATATGTACAAGTTTCCAATTAGGAGCACCATGAATCTCAACCATGGTGAAGGGGAGAAGAAGGAAACAATAAGAATAAGAGGTTAGGAAGAAAAATCTTACATGCACGAAGTAGGGAACTAAGAAAGAGGGCTATGAACAACCCTAAGAAAGTATGATCTAAGGCTTGCACCCACATGCAACCATGATCACACAAGGCTTTGACCCCAAGAAGCCTCTCCTTCAATAATTGTTGGTTTTTCCTATGTCCAACAATAAGAACTTCAATAAAAGGTTCATTTGAATAAAGTGGGGAGGAGTATTTATATCTAGGATGAAAGAGAAAGAAGGTCAAAGTGTTGACTCAAGGTCAATTAGGTCAATGTTGACTCACGTCTAAATTGACTAAACCCATGTTTTGATGATGACTAACCATTCCACATATTGGTGTCTAATGCTTCTACATGAGTGATTTCAGATTAGGTATAGACATACTCCAATTGCCCTAACTTGCGCATATCAAATTGGAGAAAAGACAAGTCAAAGTCAATACAAGTGCACGTTTTTGTAATATGATGTATATCCATTAGAATCATGTTGTAAATCACTTGTAATTATTGTATGACTTGTAATTAAGCTTAGAAAAATATCAGGAGCACTTAGATCGAATATTAGAGCACTTTAGATGCAACTTTGAAAATTGATTACATGCACTTTGTCGGTCGAGTTTCCTAACCTGAAAACTCGACCGATCATCCTTGATCAATTTTCTGGAGATTGCATCGGTCGAGTTGTGTTTTCACAGAACTCGACCGATGGAGTAATTCACCAAATCGATTTTCATTGGTTGGTCAAGTTTCCTCAGGACAAACTCGACCGATGGTCTGAATATCAGCTTTGTCTTTTACTCTATCGATCGAGTTACCTTTATAGAAACTCGACCGATTGCACTGTACGGAAAAGTGCAGAAAAGTGCTTCTAGCCGTTGTGGAGTTGCAACAAGTGAAAATAGTTCCGTTGCAAGCCACAAAATGGCTAGTTTTCGTTCACAAGTGTTCCCAAAGGCTAAGAGGCATCCCCAACTATAAATAGGACCCCTTGGGCTTCATTCCAAGGTTGAGCATTCATTGCAAACTCTATGTGAGGTTCCTATTCTATAGCTGAGTGCTTCCTACAGCCTCCTCTCTCTCTCTAAGCTTAATCACTTGCTACATCCATTAGAGTGAGTAGGAAATCTGTAAGAGAACTAGTCCTACATGTATATCTTGTGAGGCTCTCACTTCCACCACCTCCATTTCTATCTTATCAATCATGAAGATGAAGGTTCTCTCTCTTGTCCAAGAGAGGTGAAGAAGAACAAGGGAATGCGTCCCTTGGTGAATATCAAGGCTGAAGACTTGGAGCTAGAGTGGGTAAGCCCTTGGAGAAGGCGGCAGACTCAAGCTCAAGTGGGTAAGACCTTGGTGGAAGCTTCTCCGAGTGAAGGTGAAGTCAAAAGTTGTAGATCCAAGAAGAGTGGGTGATCCCTGCAAGGCTGAAGACTTGTGCAAGAGTAGGTAAGTCCTTGGAGAAGGCTGAAGACTCTTGCAAAGTGGGTAAGTCCTTGGTAAGGTTAAAGACTCTTTGTATTGGATAGGTAAGTCTTTTGTTTGGTCATGAATTGTATGTCTTATGAATGAATATAAGAATACAATAGTTTGGAAGTCCTAGAGGTTGACCTCTCTAGGCAAGTGGACTGACACACTTCTAGTTTGAAGTGTGGAACCACTCTAAATAGCTTGTCTAATTGGTGTATGTTCAATCTCTCTTATCCTTGCTATGTATGTTTTAGTTGCATACAAATTAACCATTTAGAAACCTTATCTTATCATATATCTTGAAGGTTTAATGAGTTTTGTTTCAGTGATTTTAGCTCTATTCACCCCCCTCTAGAGCATCTAATCACCCATCTAGGATCCAACAATTGGTATCAGAGCGGGTCTTCTCCAAGCATACTTCAACAAGTAGGAGAAGATGGGTGACTACCTAGGAGAGAGATTCTCAACCAACCTTCCAATCTTTGATGGGAGAAATTTCCTCTATTGGAGAAGAAGGCTTCAATTCTACATCCAAGGATCAAGTCTTGAGATGTGGCAAATGGTGAACAGCCCATACATGCTACTAAAGACAAAGATTGAAAAATGGGATGAAGCTACCTTGAAGAAAGCAACCTTGAATGCTAGAGCCATGCACATCCTCTATGCCTCCATGACCCCACTGAGTTCAACCGGATTTCTTCATGTGAAACAGTCTATGAGGTATGGGTAAAGCTTTGCATCACTTATGAAGGGACAGATCAAGTGAAGGAAAGCAAAGTCTACATGCTCAAAGGGTTGCTTGAGAACTTCAAGATGGAAAAGGAGGAGAGTATAGCCAACATGTACTCAAAGCTCAACACCATTGTGAATGGTCTTGCTAT
Source organism: Alisma plantago-aquatica (assembly GCA_963693085.1). NCBI lineage: Eukaryota > Viridiplantae > Streptophyta > Magnoliopsida > Alismatales > Alismataceae > Alisma > Alisma plantago-aquatica. Next base: position 1,956,995,187 of record OY856409.1, read on the forward strand.
TCTAGGACATCCTATGTCTAGTGGAGAGATCAACTCAAAGATCCTTAGAACTCTCCCCAAGAGGTGGGAACCCAAGGTGACTTCAATTGAAGAAGCAAGGTCTCTTAAGGATATTCCTATTGAAGAGCTCATTGGAAATCTACAAGCACATGAAGCCACACTTGAAAAGAGGGAGGAAGTAGAAATACAAGAGAAGAAAGAGCTAAAGAGAATGAAGAAGGCTGAAATGAAGGCTCAAATTGAAGCTATCATGGAACAAGTCTCTCCGTCCTCTCAAGCTAAAGAAGATGCCATGTACTCCAAAGGTAAATTCTACAAAGGCAAATCCTCCTCCATCCGGTGCTTCACATGTGGAAAGAAGGGTCACTACAAGGAAGATTGCCCACAAGGCAAAAAGATCCATCTTCACAAAAAAAGGAGAATGGCACTCAAGCTCAAGTGGCTCCTTCAACTCAAGCTCAAGTGAAGATTCAAGTGCAGGATCAAGCTCAAGCTCTAGTGATGAAGGAGAATGCCATTTTGCTCTTATAGCATCAACAAGGGAAGACTCAAGTGAGGTAAATCTAAACTCTTTAGATAAAGAATCTTTGATTGCTATTATTCATGATATTTGTGTCTCTCTTAAGTCTTCTTAAAGGAAAAAGAAAAAGCTTGCTAAAATTGTTGATAATTTGCATGTAGAACCAGATGATTTTGAACATGCTAATTCTTGCTTGCTTGATGATAAAAAAGATTGTCTTAGTCAAGTAGATTCTCTTAAACTTGAAAATGCTAGTTTGCTTGATAAGATTAGATTTCTAGAAGCTCAACCTCTTATGACTAGTTCTAATGAAGAGCATACCTTAATTGTTGATTCTCTCATGCATGATATTGATGTTCTTAAATCTGAAAACAAGGACAAAGATTTTGTTTTGCATGAATTAGAAATAGAAAATGCCTCCTTGTTTGATAAAATCAATGGGCATGAATCTTGTTCTAGTTCTACAAATAGAGAGAATGATGTTGCTGCTCTTCATATTAATAGAGATTCTTATTTAACTAAAGCTCTTTGCTTAGAAAATGATCTTTTGAATGCTAGAGATAATATCAATAATTTGTCATCTACTATTGCTTCTCTTAAGCATGATAATGATAGTTTAAGATCATCTTTGCAAAGATTCTTAGTTGGTAAACAGAGTCTTAATGACATCCTACACTATTCTACTAAACAAATTGGTAGACATGGTTTAGGATATGATAATAGTCAAGGGAACAACAAAGATAAAGGACCTCCAATATTCCATTGAGAATCCTCTAGTTCCAAGACTATGGGCACATGCAACTATTGCAATGAAATTGGTCATTATTCTACTTGTTGTCCTTTTAGGAAAGCAACCAAGAGAAATAGGACTTGGGTTTCTAAACTAACTCCTCCGGACCCAAAAACATGATTGGGGACCATTTCATCTTTCTTCTTGTAGGTACTTGCAAATGGATTGACTTGAGCTATTGAATTGCAAATTGACTTCTCAATCCACATGAAAGAAGAAAGCTGAGATGTGTATGGGTGACAACAAGTGGAATAAGGAACGGTAAGAACAAAGGTAAAGGTTTATGTTGCTTATAACCATTTCTAACTTGTTTTTGTCAAGTTAGTGTGCACTATACATATGGTTTTTGAGTCAAAAGTGGCAGTTTGTGTTTCGATTCACGTTCTTGCTAAAAAATTGTTTCTAATGCTTCTATAGTGCATTACCAACTTTCTTAGACGTGTTTGGATATGGTTTGTATTTTTAGCATGCCTTCAAATATGTTTTTTATGATATATATATGCCTTTTGACAGCTGCTATGTCGGTCGAGTTTGTCCTTATAGAAACTCGACCGATAGGCACCTATGGGTGTTGCCAACAGCTGTTATCGGTCGAGTTGTCAATGCATAGAACTCGACTGATAACACTATGCACAGAATATACATTCGGCTTATTGAGTGAGAATTTCACTCTCAACTAGATTTTCTCAACCAATAGCCTTATTCTTTGGCACTCTCATTTGGTACATTTACATATGCATATTTCCATGATCTAAATTTCCTATCTTGCTTGCAAGTCTATCTCTCAAATTGCTCTAAATTGGTATATCTATATCTTGCAATTACTTGGTTTGAGTTGTTTTACAGGTTTTGATGATGATCTCTTTGGATCTCTTGGTTGTGTCTAAAAATTGCTTCCGTTGTGCTATAACTTGCTACATCTATATAGGTGTATATCTTGTGTTGATACAACCTTGAGGTTCTTAGGGGAAATCATCTTATGGTAAGGATGCATATCTAGTGAGTTATATCCTTTCATGCTTCTAAAATTGCATATCTCTTTGTTTGGATATATCTCTACATCTACTCATAGCTTGCTTTATCTTGTGTATCTTTTGGTATCTCTTGCTATGATCTAGATCCTACTAGTAGTCCTAACTTGAGATATCATCTACTAGTAGTTCATATACATGTTGTTCTAACCTTGTTTATAATTGGGATCTTTGCTCATCTATATGCTATGCTTGTATCTGGTCTCATACATGCTCAAGTTTGTTCCTTGAATTGCATATCTACTATCTTGAGTTGCTTGCATAACATTGTGATGCAGGGTACATAGATCTACATTATATGTAGAAATTGGAGTATTTTTTTTGGATTTTATGCAGATTTGCTCTAGTTTCAGTTTTTGGTGCAAGACTAGTGTTTTTCATGCAGAAACAACCTTCTGAGAAAGACTCATTGCATTGCGATGAGCTCTGATGGTTTTTGGTCAAATTCTGTCATCTTGAGAGTCAAAATTATGATTTATTGTTTTTCTGTGGCACTTTATCTTGCATTTTGGGTTGTTCAAGTATATGTTTTAACTTGCTTTTCTTTCTATGCTTGGACAAGCCCCTATCTATGATCTTCTACTCTCCTTATATATATTTGTGCTATCACCTTTCTCTTTAACAAGTGATGTTTCTTAATTCTTCATAACCCCACTTTTTGAAATGACAAAGGGAGAGAAAGGTATGTCTTCTTTTAAATGAGGAAGAAGGTATGTCTTACATGAAGAGGAGAAGCATGTTCATGTAAAGAGAGAAGGTAAAGGGGAGAAGACATATATGTGTAGAACATATATGAGTAGAAGACATGGTATTCTATAGATGTTATAAAAGCTAACCATGTAGGAGAAATAGCATCAATTGAGGGGGAGTATGAGAACTCTGTGTGCATCAATTGGGGGGGAGCATATGAACTCCATTCTATTGAAACCCCTAGGTTTCTCCGAATGTATGATTTTACTTGAAAGCTTTCAATACATTTATGGAATGGTTTGTCATCTTCAAAAAGGGGGAGAATGTTGACTCAAGGCCAATTAGGTCAATGTTGACTCACGTATAAATTGACTAAACCCGTGTTTTGATGATGACTAACCATTCCACATATTGGTGTCTAATGCTTCTACTTGAGTGATTTCAGATTAGGTATAGACACACTCCAATTGCCCTAACTTGCGCATATCAAATTGGAGAAAAGACAAGTCAAAGTCAATACAAGTGCACGTTTTTGTAATATGATGTATATCCATTAGAATCATGTTGTAAATCACTTGTAATGATTGTATGACTTCTAATTAAGCTTAGAAAAATATCATGAGCACTTAGATCGAATATTAGAGCACTTTAGATGCAACTTTGAAAATTGATTACAGGCACTTTGTCGGTCGAGTTTCCCAGCCTGAAAACTCGACCGATCATCCTTGATCAATTTTCTGGAGATTGCATCGGTTGAGTTGTGTTTTCACAGAACTCGACCGACGGAGTAATTGACCAAATTGATTTTCATTGGTCGGTCGGGTTTCCTCAGGACAAACTCGACCGATGGTCTAAATATCGGCTTTGTCTTTTACTCTATCGGTCGAGTTACCTTTATAGAAACTCGACCGATTGCACTGTACGGAAAAGTGCAGAAAAGTACTTCTAACCATTGTGGAGTTGCAACAAGTGAAAATAGATCTTTTTCAAGCCACAAAATGGCTAGTTTTCATTCACAAGTGTTCCCAAAGGCTAAGAGGCATCCCCAACTATAAATAGGACCCCTTGGGCTTCATTCTAAGGTTGAGCATTCATTGCAAACTCTATGTGAGGTTCCTATTCTATAGATGAGTGCTTCCTACAGCCTCCTCTCTCTCTCTAAGCTTAATCACTTGCTACATCCATTAGAGTGAGTAGAAATTTTGTAAGAGAGCTAGTCCTACATGTATATCTTGTGAGGCTCTCACTTACACCACCTCTCTTTCTATCTTTTTAATCATGAAGATGAAGGTTCTCTCTCTTGTCTAAGAGAGGTGAAGAAGAACAAGGGAAGGCGTCCCTTGGTGAAGATCAAGGCTGAAGACTTGGAGCTAGAGTGGGTAAGCCCTTGGAGAAGGCAGAAGACTCAAGCTCAAGTGGGTAAGACCTTGGTGGAAGCTTCTCTGAGTGAAGGTGAAGTCAAAAGCTGAAGATCCAAAAAGAGTGGGTGATGCTTGCTAAGCTGAAGACTTATGCAAGAGTAGGTAAGTCCTTGGAGAAGGCCGAAGACTTTTGCAAAGTGGGTAAATTCTTGGTAAGGTTGAAGACTCTTTGTATCGGATAGGTAAGTCTTTTGTTTGGTCATGCATTGTGTGTCTTATGAATGAATATAAGAATGCAATAGTTTGGAAGTCCTAGAGGTTGACCTCTCTAGGCAAGTGGACTGACACACTTCTAGTTTGAAGTGTGGAACCACTCTAAATATCTTGTCTAATTGGTGTATGTTCAATCTCTCTTATCCTTGCTATGTATGTTTTAGTTTCACACAAATTACCCATTTAGCAACCTTATCTTGTCATATATCTTGAAGGTTTAATGAGTTTTGTTTAAGTGCTTTCAGCTCTATTCACCCTCCTTTAGAACATCTAATCACCCATCTAGGATCCAACAATTGGTATCAGAGCGGGTCTTCTCCAAGTATACTTCAACAAGTAGGAGAAGATGGGTGACTACCTAGGAGGGAGATTATCGACCAGCCTTCCAATCTTTGATAGGAGCAATTTCCTTTATTGGAGAAGAAGGCTTAAATTCTACATCCAAGGATCAAGTTTTGAGATGTTGCAAATGGTGAACTGCCCATACATGCTACCAAAGACAAAGATTGAAGAATGGAATGAAGCTATCTTGAAAAAAGCAACCTTGAATGCTAGAGCCATGCACATCCTCTATGCCTCCATGACCCCCACCGAGTTCAACCGGATTTCTTCATGTGAAATAGCCTATGAGGTATGGATAAAGCTTTGCATCACTTATGAAGGGACAAATCAAGTGAAGGAAAGCAAAGTCTACATGCTCAAAGGGTTGCTTGAGAACTTCAAGATGGGAAAGGAGGAGAGTATAGCCAACATGTACTCAAGGCTCAACACCATTGTGAATGGTTTTTCTATTCTAGGACATCCTATGTCTAGTGGAGAGATCAACTCAAAGATCCTTAGTACTCTCCTCAAGAGGTGGGAACCCAAGGTGACTTCAATTGAAGAAGCAAGGTCTCTTAAGGATATTCCTATTGAAGAGCTCATTGGAAATCTACAAGCACATGAAGCCACACTTGACAAGAGGGAGGAAGTAGAAAGACAAGAGAAGAAAGAGCTAAAGAGAATGAAGAAGGCTGAAATGCAGGCTCAAATTGAAGCTATCATGGAACAAGTCTCTCCATCCTCTCAAGCTAAAAAAGATGCCATGTACTCCAAGGGTAAATTTTACAAAGGCAAGTCCTCCTCCATCCGATGCTTCACATGTGGAAAGAAGGGTCACTACAAGGAATATTGCCCACAAGATAAAAAGACCCATCTTCACAAGAAGAAGGAGAAATGGCACTCAAGCTCAAGTGAAGATTCAAGTGAAGGATAAAGCTCAAGCTCTAGTGATGAAGGAGAATGCCATTTTGCTCTTATAGCATCAACAAGTGAAGACTCAAGTGAGGTAAATCTAAACTCTTTAGATAAAGAATCTTTGATTGCTATTATTCATGATATTTGTGTCTCTCTTAAGTCTTCTAAAAGGAAAAAGAAAAAGCTTGCTAAAATTGTTGATAATTTGCATGTAGAACTAGATGATCTTGAACATGCTAATTCTTGTTTGATTGATGATAAAAAAGATTGTATTAGTCAAGTAGATTCTCTTAAACTTGAAAATGCTAGTTTGCTTGATAAGATTAGATTTCTAGAAGTTCAACCTCTTATGACTAGTTCTAATGAAGAGCATACCTTAATTGTTGATTCTCTCATGCATGATATTGATGTTCTTAAATCTGAAAACAAGGACAAAGATTTTGTTTTGCATGAATTAGAAATAGAAAATGCCTCCTTGCTTGCTAAAATCAATGGGCATGAATCTTGTTCTAGTTCTACAAATAGAGAGAATGATGTTGCTGCTCTTCATATTAATAGAGATTCTTATTTAACTAAAGCTCTTTGCTTAGAAAATGATTTTTTATATTCTAGAGATAATATCAATAATTTGTCATCTACTATTGCTTCTCTTAAGCATGATAATGACAGTTTGAGATCATCTTTGCAAAGATTCTTAGTTGGTAAAAAGAGTCTTAATGACATCCTACACTATTATACTAAACAAATTGGTAGACATGGTTTAGGATATGATAATAGTCAAGGGAATAACAAACATAAAGGACCTCCAATATTCCATGGAAATCCTCTAGTTCCAAGACTATGGGCACATGCAACTATTGCAATGAAATTGGTCATTATTCTACTTGTTGTCCTTTTAGGAAAGCAACCAAGAGCAATAGGACTTGGGTTTCTAAACTAAATCCTCTGGACCCAAAAACATGATTGGGGACCATTTCATCTTTCTTCTTGTAGGTACTTACAAATGGATTGACTTGAGCTATTGAATTGCAAATTGACTTCTCAATCCACATGAAAGAAGAAAGGTGAGATGTGTAGATGGTGACAACAAGTGGAAAATGGAATGGTAAGAACAAAGGTAAAGGTTTATGTTGCTTATAACCATTTCTAACTTGTTTTTGTCAAGTTAGTGTGTACTATACATATGGTTTTTGAGTTAAAAGTGGCAGTTTGTGTTTATCTTCACGTTCTTGCTCAAAAACTCTTTCTAATGCTTCTATAGTGCATTACCAACTTGCTTAGACATGTTTGGATATGGTTTGTATTTTTAGCATGCCTTCAAATATGTTTTTTATGATATATATATATGCCTTTTGACAACTGCTCTGTTGGTCGAGTTTGTCCTGATAGAAACTCGACCGATAGGCACCTATGGGTGTTGCCAACAGCTGTCATCGGTCGAGTTGTCAATGCACATAACTCGACTGATAACACTATGCACAGAATATACATTCGGCTTATTGAGTGAGAATTTCCCTCTCAACTAGATTTTCTCAACCAATAGCCTTATTCTTTGGCACTCTCATTTGGTACATTTACATATGCATATTGCCATGATCTAAATTGCCTATCTTGCTTACAAGTCTATCTCTCAAATTGCTCTAAATTGGTATATCTATATCTTACAATTACTTGGTTTGAGTTGTTTTACAGGTTTTGATGATGATCTCTTTGGATCTCTTGGTTGTGTCTAAAAATTGCTTCCGTTGTGCTCTAACTTGCTACATCTATATAGGTGTATATCTTGTATTGATACAACCTTGAGGTTCTTAGGGGAAATCATCTTATGGTAAGGATGCATATCTAGTGAGTTATATACTTTCATACTTCTAAAATTACATATCTCTTTGTTTGGATATATCTCTACATCTACTCATAGCTTACTTTATCTTGTGTATCTTTTGGTATCTCTTGCTATGATCTAGATCCTACTAGTAATCCTAACTTGTGATATCATCTACTAGTAGTTCATATACATGTAGCTCTAACCTTGTTTATAATTGAGATCTTTGCTCATCTATATGCTATGCTTGTTTCTTGTCTCATACATGCTCAAGTTTGTTCCTTGAATTGCATATCTACTATCTTGAGTTGCTTGCATAACATTGTGATGCAGGGTACATAGATCTACATTATATGTAGAAATTGGAGTATTTTTTTTTGGATTTTATGCAAATTTGCTCCAGTTTCAGTTTTTGGTGCAAGACTAGTGTTTTTCATGCAGAAACAACCTTCTGAGCAAGACTCATTGCATTGCGATGAGCTCTGATGGTTTTTGGTCAAATTCTGTCATCTTAAGGGTCAAAATTATGATTTATTGTTTTTCTGCGGCACTTTATCTTGCATTTTGGGTTTCTCAAGTTTATGTTTTAACTTGCTTTTCTTTCTATGCTTGGACAAGCCCCTATCTATGATCTTCTACTCTCCTTATATATATTTGTGCTATCACCTTTCTCTTTAACAAGTGATGTTTCTTAATTCTTCATAACCCCACTTTTTGAAATGACAAAGGGAGAGAAAGGTATGTCTTCTTTTAAATGAGGAAGAAGGTATGTCTTACATGAAGAGGAGAAGCATGTTCATGTAAAGAGAGAAGGTAAAGGGGAGAAGACATATATGTGTAGAACATATATGAGTAGAAGACATGGTATTCTATAGATGTTATAAAAGCTAACCATGTAGGAGAAATAGCATCAATTGAGGGGGAGTATGAGAACTCTGTGTGCATCAATTGGGGGGGAGCATATGAACTCCATTCTATTGAAACCCCTAGGTTTCTCCGAATGTATGATTTTACTTGAAAGCTTTCAATACATTTATGGAATGGTTTGTCATCTTCAAAAAGGGGGAGAATGTTGACTCAAGGCCAATTAGGTCAATGTTGACTCACGTCTAAATTGACTAAACCCGTGTTTTGATGATGACTAACCATTCCACATATTGGTGTCTAATGCTTCTACTTGAGTGATTTCAGATTAGGTATAGACACACTCCAATTGCCCTAACTTGCGCATATCAAATTGGAGAAAAGACAAGTCAAAGTCAATACAAGTGCACGTTTTTGTAATATGATGTATATCCATTAGAATCATGTTGTAAATCACTTGTAATGATTGTATGACTTCTAATTAAGCTTAGAAAAATATCATGAGCACTTAGATCGAATATTAGAGCACTTTAGATGCAACTTTGAAAATTGATTACAGGCACTTTGTCGGTCGAGTTTCCCAGCCTGAAAACTCGACCGATCATCCTTGATCAATTTTCTGGAGATTGCATCGGTTGAGTTGTGTTTTCACAGAACTCGACCGACGGAGTAATTGACCAAATTGATTTTCATTGGTCGGTCGGGTTTCCTCAGGACAAACTCGACCGATGGTCTAAATATCGGCTTTGTCTTTTACTCTATCGGTCGAGTTACCTTTATAGAAACTCGACTGATTGAACTGTACGGAAAAGTGCATCTAGCCATTGTGGAGTTGCAACAAGTGAAAATAGATCTATTGTAAGCCACAAAATGGCTAGTTTTTGTTCACAAGTGTTCCCAAAGGCTAAGAGGCATCCCCAACTATAAATAGGACCCCTTGGGCTTCATTCTAAGGTTGAGCATTCATTGCAAACTCTATGTGAGGTTCCTATTCTATAGCTGAGTGCTTCCTACAGCCTCCTCTCTCTCTCTAAGCTTAATCACTTGCTACATCCATTAGAGTGAGTAGGAAATTTGTAAGAGAGCTAGTCCTACATGTATATCTTGTGAGGCTCTCACTTCCACCACCTCTCTTTCTATCTTTTCAATCATGAAGATGAAGGTTCTCTCTCTTGTCCAAGAGAGGTGAAGAAGAACAAGGGAAGGCGTCCTTTGGTGAAGATCAAGGCTGAAGACTTGGAGCTAGAGTGGGTAAGCCCTTGGAGAAGGAAGAAGACTCAAGCTCAACTGGGTAAGACCTTGGTGGAAGCTTCTCTGAGTGAAGGTGAAGTCAAAAGCTGAAGATCCAAGAAGAGTGGGTGATCCCTGTAAGGCTGAAGACTTGTGCAAGAGTATGTAAGTCCTTGGAGAAGGCCAAAAACTCTTGCAAAGTGGGTAAGTCCTTGGTAAGGTTGAAGACTATTTGTATTGGATAGGTAAGTCTTTTGTTTGGTCATGCATGGTATGTCTTATGAATGAATATAAGAATACAATAGTTTGGAAGTCCTAGAGGTTGACCTCTCTAGACAAGTGGACTGACACACTTCTATTTTGAAGTGTGGAACCACTCTAAATATCGTGTCTAATTGGTGTATGTTCAATCTCTCTTATCCTTGTTATGTATGTTCTAGTTGCACACAAATTACCCATTTAGCAACCTTATCTTGTCATATATATCTTGAAGGTTTAATGAGTTTTGTTTAAGTGCTTTCAGCTCTATTCACCCGCCTCTAGAACATCTAATCACCCATCTAGGATCCAACAATTGGTATCAGAGCGGGTCTTCTCCAAGCATACTTCAACAAGTAGGAGAAGATGGGTGACTACCTAGGAGGGAGATTCTCGACCAGCCTTCCAATCTTTAATGGGAGCAATTTCCTCTATTGGAGAAGAAGGCTTCAATTCTACATCCAAGGATCAAGTTTTGAGATGTTGCAAATGGTGAACAGCCCATACATGCTACCAAAGACAAAGATTGAAGAATGGGATGAAGCTACCTTGAATAAAGCAACCTTAAATTGTAGAGTCATGCACATCCTCTATGCCTCCATGACCCCCACCGAGTTCAACCAGATTTCTTCATGTGAAACAGCCTATGAGGTATGGATAAAGCTTTGCATCACTTATGAAGGGACAGATCAAATGAAGGAAAGCAAAGTCTACATGCTCAAATGGCTGCTTGAGAACTTCAAGATGGAAAGGAGGAGAGTATAGCCAACATGTACTCAAAGCTCAACACCATTGTGAATGGTCTTGCTATTCTAGGACATCCTATGTCTAGTGGAAAGATCAACTCAAAGATCCTTAGAACTCTCCCCAAGAGGTGGTAACCCAAGGTGACTTCAATTGAAGAAGCAAGGTCTCTTAAGGATATTCCTATTGAAGAGCTCATTGCAAATCTACAAGCACATGAAACCACACTTGACAAGAGGGAGGAAGTAGAAAGAGAAGAGAAGAAAGAGCTAAAGAGAATGAAGAAGGCTGAAATGAAGGCTCAAATTGAATCTATCATGGAACAAGTCTCTCCATCCTCTCAAGCTAAAGAAGATGCCATGTACTCCAAGGGTAAATTCTATAAAGGCAAGTCCTCCTCCATCCGGTGCTTCACATGTGGAAAGAAGGGTCACTACAAGGAAGATTGCCCACAAGGCAAAAAGACCCATCTTCACAAGAAGAAGGAGAAATGGCACTCAAGCTCAAGTGAAGATTCAAGTGAAGGATCAAGCTCAAGCTCTAGTGATGAAGGAGAATGCCATTTTGCTCTTATAGCATCAACAAAGGAACACTCAAGTGAGGTAAATCTAAACTCTTTATATAAAGAATCTTTGATTGCTATTATTCATGATATTTGTGTCTCTCTTAAGTCTTCTAAAAGGAAAAAGAAAAAGCTGCTAAAATTGTTGATAATTTGCATGTAGAACTAGATGATCTTGAACATGCTAATTCTTGCTTGCTTGATGATAAAAAAGATTGTCTTAGTCAAGTAGATTCTCTTAAACTTGAAAATGCTAGTTTGCTTGATAAGATTAGATTTCTAGAAGCTCAACCTCTTATGACTAGTTCTAATGAAGAGCATACATTAATTGTTGATTCTCTCATGCACGATATTGATGTTCTTAAATCTGAAAACAAGGACAAAGATTTTGTTTTGCATGAATTAGAAATAGAAAATGCCTCCTTGCTTGCTAAAATCAATGGGCATGAATCTTGTTCTAGTTCTACAAATAGAGAGAATGATGTTGCTGCTCTTCATATTAATAGAGATTCTTATTTAACTAAAGCTCTTTGCTTAGAAAATGATCTTTTGAATGCTAGAGATAATATCAATAATTTGTCATCTACTATTTCTTCTCTTAAGCATGATAATGACAGTTTGAGATCATCTTTGCAAAGATTCTTAGTTGGTAAAAAGAGTCTTAATGACATCCTACACTATTCTACTAAACAAATTGGTAGACATGGTTTAGGATATGATAATAGTCAAGGGAACAACAAAGATAAAGGACCTCCAATATTCAATGGAGAATCCTCTAGTTCCAAAACTATGGGCACATGCAACTATTGCAATGAAATTGGTCATTATTCTACTTGTTGTCCTTTTAGGAAAGCAACCAAGAGCAATAGGACTTGGGTTTCTAAACTAACTCCTCCGGACCCAAAAACATGATTGGGGACCATTTCATCTTTCTTCTTGTAGGTACTTACAAATGGATTGACTTGAGCTATTGAATTGCAAATTGACTTCTCAATCCACATGAAAGAAGAAAGGTGAGATGTGTAGAGGGTGACAACAAGTGGAAAAAGGAATGGTAAGAAAAAGGTAAAGGTTTATGTTGCTTATAACCATTTCTAACTTGTTTTTGTCAAGTTAGTGTGCACTATACATATGGTTTTTGAGTCAAAAGTGGCAGTTTGTGTTTCTCTTCACATTCTTGCTAAAAAACTATTTCTAATGCTTCTATAGTGCATTACCAACTTGCTTAGACATGTTTGGATATGGTTTGAATTTTTAGCATGCCTTCAAATATGTTTTTTATGATATATATATGCCTTTTGACAGCTGCTCTGTCAGTCGAGTTTGTCCTGATAGAAACTCGACCGATAGGCACCTATGGGTGTTGCCAACAACTGTCATCGATCGAGTTGTCAATGCACATAACTCGACCGATAACACTGTGCACAGAATATACATTCGGCTTATTGAGTGAGAATTTCCCTCTCAACTAGATTTTCTCAACCAATAGCCTTATTCTTTGGCACTCTCATTTGGTACATTTACATATGCATATTGTCATGATCTAAATTGCCTATCTTGCTTACAAGTCGATCTCTCAAATTGCTCTAAATTGGTATATCTATATCTTGCAATTACTTGCTTTGACTTGTTTTGCAGGTTTTGATGATGATCTCTTTGGATCTCTTGGTTGTGTCTAAAAATTGCTTCCGTTGTGCTCTAACTTGCTACATCTATATAGGTGTATATCTTGTGTTGATACAACCTTGAGGTTCTTAGGGGAAATCATCTTATGGTAAGGATGCATATCTAGTGAGTTATATCCTTTCATTCTTCTAAAATTGCATATCTCTTTGTTTGGATATATCTCTAAATCTACTCATAGCTTGCTTTATCTTATGTATCTTTTGGTATCTCTTGCTATGATCTAGATCCTACTAGTAGTCCTAACTTGTGATATCATCTACTAGTAGTTCATATACATATAGTTCTAACCTTGTTTATAATTGGGATCTTTTCTCATCTATATGGTATGCTTGTATCTTGTCTCATAGATGCTCAAGTTTGTTCCTTGAATTGCATATCTACTATCTTGAGTTGCTTGCATAACATTGTGATGCAGGGTACATAGATCTACATTATATGTAGAAATTGGAGTATTGTTTTTTTGGATTTTATGCAGATTTGCTCCAGTTTCAGTTTTTGGTGCAAGACTAGTGTTTTTCATGCAGAAACAACTTTATGAGCAAGACTCATTGCTTTGCGATGAGCTCTGATGATTTTTTTATCAAATTCCGTCATCTTGAGGGTCAAAATTATGATTTATTTTTTTCTACAGAACTTTATCTTGCATTTTGGGTTGTTCAAGTATATGTTTTAACTTGCTTTTCTTTCTATGCTTGGACAAGCCGCTATCTATGATCTTCTATTCTCCTTATATATTTGTGTTATCACCTTTCTCTTTAACAAGTGATGTTTCTTAATTCTTCATAACCCAATTTTTGAAATGACAAAGGCGGAGAAAGGTATGTCTTCTTTTAAATGATGAAAAAGGTATGTCTTACATGAAGAGGAGAACCATGTTTATGTAAAGAGAGAAGGTAAAGGGGATAAGACATATATGTATAGAACATATATGAGTAGAAGACATGGTATTCTATAAATGTTATGAAAGCTAACCATGCAGGAGAAATAGCATCAATTGAGGGGGAGTATGAGAACTCCATGTGCATCAATTGAGGGGGAGCATATGAACTCCATTCTATTGAAACCCCTAGGTTTCTCCGAAGGTATGATTTTACTTGAAAGCTTTCAATACATTTATGGAATGGTTTGTCATCTTCAAAAAGGGGGAGAATGTTGACTCAAGGTCAAATAGGTCAATGTTGACTCACGTCTAAATTGACTAAACCCCTGTTTTGATGATGACTAACCATTTCACATATTGGTGTCTAATGCTTCTACTTGAGTGATTTCAGATTAGGTATAGACACACTCCAATTTCCCTAACTTGCACATATCAAATTGGAGAAAAGACAAGTCAAAGTCAATACAAGTGCACGTTTTTATAATACCATTAGAATCATGTTGTAAATCACTTGTAATGATTGTGTGACTTATAATTAAACTTAGAAAAATATCAGGAGCACTTAGATCGAATATTAGAGCACTTTAGATGCAACTTTGAAAATTGATTACAGGCACTTTGTCGGTCGAGTTTCCCAGCCTGAAAACTCGACCGATCATCCTTGATCAATTTTCTGGAGATTGCATCGGTCGAGTTGTGTTTTCACATAACTCGACCGATGGAGTAATTGACCAAATCGATTTTCATTGGTCGGTCGAGTTTCCTCAGGACAAACTCGACCGATGGTCTGAATATCGGCTTTGTCTTTTACTCTATCGGTCGAGTTACCTTTATAGAAACTCGACCGATTGCACTGTACGGAAAAGTGCTAAAAATTGCTTCTAGCCATTTTGGAGTTGCAACAAGTGAAAATAGATCTATTGTAAGCCACAAAACGACTAGTTTTCATTCACAAGTATTCCCAAAGCTAAGAGGCATCCCCAACTATAAATAGGACCCCTTGGGCTTCATTCCAAGGTTGAGCATTCATTGCAAACTCTATGTGAGGTTCCTATTCTATAGCTGAGTGCTTCCTACAACCTCCTCTCTCTCTATAAGCTTAATCACTTGCTACATCCATTAGAGTGAGTAGGAAATCTGTAAGAGAGCTAGTCCTACATGTATATCTTGTAAGGCTCTCACTTCCACCACCTCTCTTTCTATCTTTTCAATCATGAAGATGAAGGTTCTCTCTCTTGTCCAAGAGAGGTGAAGAAGAACAAGGGAAGGCGTCCCTTGGTGAAGATCAATGCTGAAGACTTGGAGCTAGAGTGGGTAAGCCCTTGGAGAAGGAAGAAGAATCAAGCTCAAGTGGGTAAGACCTTGGTGGAATCTTCTCCGAGTGAAGGTGAAGTCAAAAGCTGAAGATCTAAAAAGAGTGGGTGATCCCTGTAAGGCTGAAGACTTGTGCAAGAGTAGGTAAGTCCTTGGAGAAGGCCGAAGACTCTTGCAAAGTGGGTAAGTCCTTGGTAAGGTTGAAAACTCTTTGTATTGGATAGATAAGTCTTTTGTTTGGTCATGCATTGTATGTCTTATGAATGAATATAAGAATGCAATAGTTTGGAGGTTGACCTCTCTAGGCAAGTGGACTGACACACTTCTAGTTTGAAGTGTGGAACCACTCTAAATATCTTGTCTAATTGGTGTATGTTCAATCTCTCTTATCCTTGCTATGTATGTTTTAGTTTCACACAAATTACCCATTTAGCAACCTTATCTTGTCATATATATCTTGAAGTGTTTAATGAGTTTTGTTTAAGTGCCTTCAGCTCTATTCACCCCGCTCTAGATCATCTAATCACCCATCTAGGATCCAAAAATTGGTATCAGAGCGGGTCTTCTCCAAGTATACTTCAACAAGTAGGAGAAGATGGGTGACTACCTAGGAGGGAGATTCTCGACCAACCTTCCAATCTTTGATGGGAGCAATTTCCTCTATTGGAGAAGAAGGCTTCAATTCTACATCCAAGGATCAAGTTTTGAGATGTTGCAAATGGTGAACAGCCCATACATGCTACCAAAGACAAAGATTGAAGAAATGGGATGAAGCTACCTTGAAGAAAGGAACCTTGAATGCTAGAGCCATGCACATCCTCTATGCCTCCATGACCCCCACCAAGTTCAACCGGATTTCCTAATGTTAAACAGCCTATGAGCTATGGATAAAGCTTTGCATCACTTATGAAGGGACAGATCAAGTGAAGGAAAGCAAAGTCTACATGCTCAAAGGGCTGCTTGAGAACTTCAAGATGGAAAGGAGGAGAGTATAGCCAACATGTACTCAAAGCTCAACACCATTATGAATGGTCTTGCTATTCTAGGACATCCTATGTCTAGTGGAGAGATCAACTCAAAGATCCTTAGAACTCTCCCCAAGAGGTGGGAACCCAAGGTGACTTCAATTGAAGAAGCAAGGTCTCTTAAGGATATTTCTATTGAAGAGCTCATTGGAAATCTACAAGCACATGAAGCCACACTTGACAAGAGGGAGGAAGTAGAAAGTCAAGAGAAGAAAGAGCTAAAGAGAATGAAGAAGGCTGAAATGAAGGCTCAAATTGAAGCTATCATGGAACAAGTCTCTCCATCCTCTCAAGCTAAATAAGATGCCATGTACTCCAAGGGTAAATTCTATAAAGGCAAGTCCTCCTTCATCTGGTGCTTCACATGTGGAAAGAAGGGTCACTACAAAGAAGATTGCCCACAAGGCAAAAAGACCCATCTTCACAAGAAGAAGGAGAAATGGCACTCAAGCTCAAGTGAAGATTCAAGTGAAGGATCAAGCTCAAGCTCTAGTGATGAAGGAGAATGCCATTTTGCTCTTATAGCATCAACAAGTGAAGAATCAAGTGAGGTAAATCTAAACTCTTTAGATAAAGCATCTTTGATTGCTATTATTCATGATATTTGTGTCTCTCTTAAGTCTTCTAAAAGGAAAAAGAAAAAGTTTGCTAAAATTGTTGATAATTTGCATGTAGAACTAGATGATCTTGAACATGCTAATTATTGTTTGCTTGATGATAAAAAAGATTGTCTTAGTCAAGTAGATTCTCTTAAACTTGAAAATGCTAGTTTGCTTGATAAGATTAGATTTCTAGAAGCTCAACCTCTTATGACTAGTTCTAATGAAGATCATACCTTAATTGTTGATTATCTCATGCATGATATTGATGTTCTTAAATCTGAAAACAAGGACAAAGATTTTGTTTTGCATGAATTAGAAATAGAAAATGCCTCCTTGCTTGCTAAAATCAATGGGCATGAATCTTGTTCTAGTTCTACAAATAGAGAGAATGATGTTGCTGCTCTTCATATTAATAGAGATTCATATTTAACTAAAGCTCTTTGCTTAGAAAATGATCTTTTGCATTCTAGAGATAATATCAATAATTTGTCATCTACTATTGCTTCTCTTAAGCATGATAATGACAGTTTGAGATCATCTTTGCAAAGATTCTTAGTTGGTAAAAAGAGTCTTAATGACATCCTACACTATTATACTAAACAAATTGGTAGACATGGTTTAGGATATGATAATAGTCAAGGGAACAACAAAGATAAAGGACCTCCAATATTCCATGGAAATCCTCTAGTTCCAAGACTATGGGCACATGCAACTATTGCAATGAAATTGGTCATTATTCTACTTGTTGTCCTTTTAGGAAAGCAACCAAGAGCAATAGGACTTGGGTTTCTAAACTAACTCCTCCGGACCCAAAAACATGATTGGGGACCATTTCATCTTTCTTCTTGTAGGTACTTGCAAATGGATTGACTTGAGCTATTGAATTGCAAATTGACTTCTCAATCCACATGAAAGAATAAAGGTGAGATGTGTAGAGGGTGACAACAAGTGGAAAAATGAATGGTAAGAACAAAGGTAAAGGTTTATGTTGCTTATAACCATTTCTAACTTGTTTTTGTCAAGTTAGTGTGCACTATACATATGGTTTTTGAGTCAAAAGTAGCCGTTTGTGTTTCTCTTCACATTCTTGTTCAAAAACTATTTCTAATGCTTCTATAGTGCATTACCAACTTGCTTAGACATGTTTGAATATGGTTTGCATTTTTAGCATGCCTTCAAATATGTTTTTATGATATATATATATATATATATGACTTTTGACAGCTTCTCTGTCGGTCGAGTTTGTCCTGATAGAAACTCGACTGATAGGCACCTATGGGTGTTGCCAACAGCTGTCATCGGTCGAGTTGTCAATGCACAAAACTCAACCGATAACACTGTGCACAGAATATACATTCGGCTTATTGAGTGAGAATTTCCCTCTCAACTAGATTTTCTCAACCAATAGCCTTATTCTTTGGCACTCTCATTTGGTACATTTACATATGCATATTGCCATGATCTAAATTGCCTATCTTGCTTACAAGTCTATCTATCAAATTGCTCTAAATTGGTATATCTATATCTTGCAATTACTTGCTTTGAGTTGTTTTGCAGGTTTTGATGATGATCTATTTGGATCTCTTGGTTGTGTCTAAAAATTGCTTCCGTTGTGCTCTAACTTGCTACATCTATATAGGTGTATATCTTGTGTTGATACAACCTTGAGGTTCTTAGGAGAAATCATCTTATGGTAAGGATGCATATCTAGTGAGTTATATCCTTTCATGCTTCTAAAATTACATATCTCTTTGTTTGGATATATCTCTACATCTACTCATAGCTTGCTTTATCTTGTGTATCTTTTGGTATCTCTTGTTATGATCTAGATCCTACTAGTAGTCCTAACTTGTGATATCATCTACTAGTAGTTCATATATATGTAGTTCTAACCTTGTTTATAATTGGGATCTTTGCTCATCTATATGCTATGCTTGTATCTCGTCTCATACATGCTCAAGTTTGTTTTTTGAATTGCATATCTACTATCTTGAGTTGCTTGCATAACATTGTGATGCAGGGTACATAGATCTACATTATATGTAGAAATTGGAGTATTTTTTTTTTAGATTTTCAGTTTTTGGTGCAAGAGTAGTGTTTTTCATGTAGAAACAACCTTCTGAGGAAGACTCATGGCTTTGCGATGAGCTCTGATGGTTTTTGGTCAAATTCGTCATCTTGAGGGTCAAAATTATGATTTATTGTTTTCTGCAGCACTTTATCTTGCATTTTGGGTTGTTCAAGTATATGTTTTAACTTGCTTTTCTTTCTATGCTTGGACAAGCCCCTATCTATGATCTTCTAGTCTCCTTATATATATTTGTGTTATCACCTTTCTCTTTAACAAGTGATGTTTCTTAATTCTTCATAACCCCACTTTTTGAAATGACAAAGGGGGAGAAAGGTATGTCTTCTTTTAAATGAGGAAGAAGGTATGTTTTACATGAAGAGGAGAAACATGTTCATGTAAAGAGAGAAGGTAAAGGGGAGAAGACATATATGTGTAGAACATATATGAGTATAAGACATGGTATTCTATAAATGTTATGAAAGCTAACCATGCAGGAGAAATAGCATCAATTGAGGGGGAGTATGAGAACTCCATGTGCATCAATTGAGGGGGAGCATATGAACTCCATTCTATTGAAACCCCTAGGTTTCTCCGAAGGTATGATTTTACTTGAAAGCTTTCAATACATTCATGGAATGGTTTCTCATCTTCAAAAAGGGGGAGAATGTTGACTCAAGGTCAATTAGGTCAATGTTGACTCACGTCTAAATTTACTAAACCCGTGTTTTGATGATGACTAACCATTCCACATATTGGTGTCTAATGCTTCTACTTGAGTGATTTCAGATTAGGTATAGACACACTCCAATTGCCCTAACTTGTGCATATCAAATTGGAGAAAAGACAAGTCAAAGTCAATACAAGTGCACGTTTTTGTAATATGATGTATATCCATTAGAATCATGTTGAAAATCCCTTATAATGATTGTATGACTTGTAATTAATCTTAGAAAAATATCATGAGCACTTAGATCGAATATTAGAGTACTTTAGATGTAACTTTGAAAATTGATTACAGGCACTTTGTCGGTCGAGCTTCCGAGCCTGAAAAATCGACCGATCATCCTTGATCAATTTTCTGGAGATTGCATCGGTCGAGTTGTGTTTTCACAGAACTCGACCGATAGAGTAATTGACCAAATCGATTTTCATTGGTCGGTCGAGGTTCCTCAGGACAAACTCGACCGATGGTCTGAATATCGGCTTTGTCTTTTACTCTATCGGTCGAGTTACCTTTATAGAAACTCGACCGATTGCACTGTACTGAAAAGTGCAGAAAAGTGCTTCTAGCCATTGTGGAGTTGCAACAAGTGAAAATAGATCTGTTGCAAGTCACAAAACGGCTAGTTTTCATTCACAAGTGTTCCCAAAGGCTAAGAGGCATCCCCAACTATAAATAGGACCCCTTGGGCTTCATTCCAAGGTTGAGCATTCATTGCAAACTCTATGTGAGGTTCCTATTCTATAGCTGAGTGCTTCCTACAACCTCCTCTCTCTCTAAGCTTAATCACTTGCTATATCTATTAGAGTGAGTAGGAAATCTGTAAGAGAGCTAGTCCTACATGTATATCTTGTAAGGCTCTCACTTCCACCACCTCCCTTTCTATCTTTTCAATCATGAAGATGAATGTTCTCTCTCTTGTCCAAGAGAGGTGAAGAAGAACAAGGGAAGGCGTCCCTTGTTGAAGATCAAGGCTAAAGACTTGGAGCTAGAGTGGGTAAGCCCTTGGAGAAGGCAGAAGACTCAAGCTCAAGTGGGTAAGACCTTAGTGGAAGCTTATCCGAGTGAAGGTGAAGTCAAAAGCTGAAGATCCAAGAAGAGTGGGTGATCCCTGCAAGGCTGAAGACTTGTGCAAGAGTAGGTAAGTCCTTGGAGAATGCCAACGACTCTTGCAAAGTGGGTAAGTCCTTGGTAAGGTTGAAGACTCTTTGTATTGGATAGGTAAGTCTTTTGTTTGGTCATGCATTGTATGTCTTATGAATGAATATAAGAATGCAATAGTTTGCAAGTCCTAGAGGTTGACCTCTCTAGGCAAGTGGACTGACACACTTCTAGTTTGAAGTGTGGAACCACTCTAAATAGCTTGTCTGATTGGTGTATGTTCAATCTCTCTTATCCTTGCTATGTATGTTTTAGTTGCACACAAATTACCCATTTAGCAACCTTATCTTGTCATATATCTTGAAGGTTTAATGAGTTTTGTTTAAGTGCTTTCAGCTCTATTCACCCCCCTCTAGAGCATCTAATCACCCATCTAGGATCCAACACAAAGGTCGAAAGTTGTGCTTCCATCAGTCAAAAACCAGGTTCACATTCAACCTACACAACCAAAACCTCCATCAATTTACAACCATACATAAAAACTTTTAGTTTGTAAAAGTGCAAAACTTCCTTTAGTTTTCCAGCATGTAGAAAAATCTTCGATTGTTGATCTCTCAAAACAACCATCGATTGTTGAACATCCAATAAAACCAACGGTTGATAGCACCCAGAACAACCATATGTTATCCACACCCAGAACAACTATCGGTTGTCATCACCTAGAACATCCATTGGTTGTCAGCACCCAAAACAACCATCACTTGTTGAATGCCAAGAACAACCATCAGTTGTCCGCACCCATATAATAACCATCAGTTGTTGAATAACAGAACAACCATCATTCTTAGCACTGAAAACATCCACCGGGAGTTGAATGCGCTGAACAACCATCAATTGTCAACACCCAGAACAACCAATGGTTATTGAACATGCAGAACAACCATCAGTTATCATCACAGATAACAATCATTAGTTGTTGAATGTGTAGACAACCTTTGGTTATTGAACATGTAGAACAACCATTGGTTTTTGGAGCTAAGCAAACATCAGAAGGTGCAAATACCTTCACTTCCACATAAAACTAATATAAGAGATTGATATCTTTATGCAACAAGGTTTAATAACTTTCAAATAAGATACAAGATACAACTTCAATAAAGTATCAAAACCATCATTTAGCAAAATATACATGTGGTAAAATTGCATTTAGATCCCTATAAAAGGGAAAAATTGATGATAGGCCCACAAAAGTACATAAGATTGTAGAACTTTAGCATACAAAATCCCAATTGATTCAAATTCAAAACATAACTCCATCAACTGATGTTAAAATAGAAAATAATATTTAAATAAGAAACTAAGCACCCATTATAAAAAAGTATATTTAAACATTAAACTAGGTCAAGGTCTTACAAAAAAATTAGATATATTCTAAGTATTTTCTATTGATACCTAAAATGATTTTTTAGCAAATAGTTACCTTTCCCAATAGTAAGATACATCATATTTGTCGATTCCATAAGCAATAGAACATAAGCTGCACACCCCATACATTAAGAGGCTTACTTATTCAACCATCCTGCATGAGCTGGTTTTGGATATAGAAACTATCTACCTACTGCATCCTAATATATGGTTGCATACTACAGATGCAAGATTTTTATTGTTGGACATGTCTACCTACTACATCCTAATATGTGGCTGAATACTGCATATTTATGATTTTTAATATTGGAACTGTTTACCTACTACATCCTAATATGTGACTACATGTTGCAAGTATAAAAGCTTCCTATTAGAATACTTGTATCTTTTAGTGTATGTTCTACACGAAATTCCAAAACAATAACATGCCCCCTTAAAAACAATACACAACCTAGTAACAACACATTTTTCATCACAATATGAGAGAATTGAAACGATATGATATACATCATTCTTGGACATATTCTACCCCGTATATTACGAGACCCACGTGCCCGACTATCATGCATACTAGCTGGTTGTCATTTACTAGAACTGCCTACTGATTATGTCTTAATATGTGGATGCATGATGCTATTATATCAGATCGTACATGTAGTTAAATATATGTTACAAAAGATACAATAGAAATTATATATACACTAGGCATAAACACATGCTATACATGGGTGCCTTCATAAACTACAATGAATAATTTATAGGTTGAATTTTGAGAAAAGAAGATACAATAAATATGTACATATACATATATTAATATGACTTTCCATACACACATAGATCATTATGTAATTTCAAAAAAATATCAGAGAAAATTGCATTAAGCCCTCCATGAACTTTCTTATATATATAGAGATGAGTCTCCTAAAATAATATATGATTTAAAAAATTGAAGATAAAAATGTGTTGTACGCACACATGGACCAATATGTAATTTCAAAAAATA
Organism: Alisma plantago-aquatica; assembly: GCA_963693085.1. Taxonomy (NCBI): domain Eukaryota; kingdom Viridiplantae; phylum Streptophyta; class Magnoliopsida; order Alismatales; family Alismataceae; genus Alisma; species Alisma plantago-aquatica. Next base: position 1,957,018,396 of record OY856409.1, read on the forward strand.
ATGAAAAATTGCATTTATAGGTTGAACTTTGAAAAATGAAGATGTAATAAATATGTACAATACATATATCAATATACTTCTCATACACACAGGGACCATTATATCATTTAAAAAATATATTGGAGAATATTGCATCCAGCCCCTCCATGAACTTTCTTATATACTATTGATGAGTCTCCTAGCACAATATGTAATTAAAAAAATTGAAGATAAAAGTATGGTATACACACATGGACCAATATATAATTTCAAAAAACAATGGATAAAATTGCATCGAGCCCCCTCCACGGGCTTTCTTATATAGTATAGATGAGTTTCCTAATATAACATAAATAATTTCCAAAATTAAAGATAAAAATGTGGTGTACACATAAGGACCAATATTAATTTCAAAAAATAATGAAAAAAATTGCATCAAGCCCCCTCTACAGATTTTCTTATATAGTATAGATGAGTCTCCTAACACAATTTATAATTAAAAAAATCAAAGACAAAAGCGTGGTGTATACACATGGACAAATATGTAATTTCAAAAAAATAATGAAAAAATTACATCAAGCTCCCTCTGCGGGCTTTCTTATATAGTATAGATGAATCTCTTAACACAATATATAATTGAACAAAATTAAAGACAAAAGTGTAGTGTACACAGACAAGGAGTGGTATGTAATTCTAAGAAATAATGGAGACAATTACTTCAAACTCCCTCTACAAACTTTCTTATATAGTATAGATGGGTCTCCTAATACAATATATAATTTAAAATTTTTTAAGACAAAAAATATGTTTTACACACTCAGGGAGCATTATGTAATTTTAAAAATAATAGAAAAAATTACATCAAGCCCCCTTCTGCTAGTTTTCGTATATAGCATAGATGAGTCTCCTAATACAATATATAATTAAAAAATTAAAGATAAAAGTATGTACGAACAATATGTAATTTTAAAAAGTAATGTAGAAAATTACATCAAGCCCCCTCTACGGATTTCTTATATAGTATAGACGAGTTTCCTAATACAATATATAATTTAAAAAATTTAAGACAAAAGTGTGTACACACATGGAGAAATATATAATTTTAAAAAATAATAGAAAAAATTACATCAAATCCCTTCCAAGATGTATATGTGCTGAATTGTATCTGAATTTTTGGTCTGATTTGGTTATTTGGGTTAAAACTTTTTGTCCGGCCTACTCACGTACATCATTAGAGTGGGTCTGACTCTAAGCCTGCGTTTGGCACAGGAGTGGGATTCTAGAATCTGGACTGGGTTAGTCAGGGTTAGTCTGGATTCCGGTACTGGGGCAGTCAGGATGCAGTCTGATTTTGTTTGGCAACACAGTCTGATTTTGTTTGGCAACGCAGTCTGATTTTGGTCAGCTGGTCTGATTTCAGTCTGACTGCAGTCTGAATCTGTTTGGCTGGAAGTCTGATTCTGTTTGGCAGCATAGTCAATATCTGCCTATTCTGTCATGTTCTTACATCACTATTTGAACAAGTACGCAGAATGTGTTTTTGTGATGTCACTTCAACCTAAGTTTAGAATATATTAAAAATATATTTTATTTGTATTGTGTGGGTGTTATTTTGCATATTTATAATAGTGCAAATAAGATATGATAATTCTAATTTTTACGTAGTGATAAAAAATTAATGAAACGTTACTGTCGTCTGGAATGACATTTGCATGTGGTATATATGTAATGTTGAACATAGTTAATTGTCGTCATTAGTGTAACAAATTATATTATCGTCAGTAACAGTCAAGCTACATGAAATATGAAATTGGCCTAATATATTTTGTTCATAACATAAACAAATTACATTATCGTCAGTAAAAGCAACTGATAATAATCATATTGTCGTCATTAGTGAAACATAAACGATCACTGATAATAACATAATTGTTTACGAGTGATCTTCGTCAGCGGAGAAGGACAAAAAATGGGAGTAATAAACAACCAAACAAAAGCTAAGATTTTGACAAGGCACTTTGGGGGGACATGGTTGGATGTGGATCTTGATTAAAATAGGCCAACATTATGGCCTCATCATACTCGACCCATGACACTGGGCATGGTTCCTGCACCGGCTGCTTGTTTTGTTGTTTGATGTCATCTTTTGGCCAATCAGACAACAATGGCAAATGAGGAACATGCTGACTGACTTTTCCCTTGACTTGATTATCGGTCCCAATTTTGCCCTCCTCCTCCTTTGTGTGATTGCAACATGGTTTTGTACATAAAAGGTTATCTTCAACATATTTTTGAATTTTTTCCGGTGACATCCAAAGTTTTTCAAAATTTTCCCTTACCCTTGCCTTTGCACGTGATGTCGACATCTAAAATTAATAAAAACAAAGGTATGAACAAATAACAAAATTCGTAAAGTAACTGTGGCAATAACATAATAATGAAGTAGGAAATTTGATCGCATTATGGTAGTAACATATAATAATGTAACACATAAGTAGAGAATGTAAATTGTTGCAACGCAAAAACACAACTACATTTAGCACATATATTACTAGTTCATTTGTTTATTTCAATCATCAGTGCTGAAAAAATCCCTGGTGGGTAAGTGCGACACGTCGTCAAGAAGTTGCATTCAATGCCTTGTTGCGCGGCCAATGTGGGGGGAGGCAATAAATCTCCCAATATGAACATATTGTCTCTTACAAACTCTCTCTCGATGTATTGTCATCGCATTTGCAACTCAGGCAATGAAATGTAAGGGCCTCCTGTTATGTATAAGAACTGGTGCCATGCCTCCATCCAAGCTTGTGTAGAGTATACTCCATTTACACATCTACCCACGTGATATTGGGTTCTCATCAAACTCCTGAGAACCATATCAAGCTCGGTAGACCACATAAAAGACGGTGTCGGCGGTTGGCCAGCCATATAACAGATTCTGTAAGTAATATATTTTTCAAAAGTAAGGGTGTATATCACAATTAATTGTATTATTTGGTTTGAGCTAACGTTAAGCAAAATTTCGATTAATAACATACATCATTAATAAAACACTCATCAACATTAAGAAAATTTTCATAACACTTAAAATGTAATATGACGTTTATAAAAGTGCCTAAATTAAACAAGTGTATGATGTTCATAACATCCATTAATAGTCATTTGAGGTGAAGGGATTTGCCATTCAATGTAATATGACGTTTATAAAAGTGCCTAAATTCTGAGAAGACAATGCATTTGCCATTCAACGTTATGGAGTCATTTGAGGTGAAGGGATGTCCAGAAGCAGACGACAATCTTCCTCCAGACTAGCAACGTTGTGTTCTAAAACCTCATGCTCATACTTTTTGTTAGAGTATAATTCATCATAGTTGTAATGAATTTCAACGAAGTCCTTCATGTTCATCGCCTGACCCCACACTGACTTGCACTCAACAGTTAGTAACATAATCTCCGCTTTCAATGAATCAATTGTTGGGGGGAGATCAACTGCCCAATGGAAGTATATGCATCAGTCTTTTCCCTAAAATGTAGTATGAAGTACAAGTTAATGGCAAAGAATGCGGAGCCTCGACAAGGACAATCTATTATTTATTGATGTACTATCACACCTCATGAGTAGGGCATATATAATACATTTCGCCCGACTGTTGACTCAGAATGGAAAAGTCATTTAACCCTGCATCCTCTGTGTTAATCCGTAAGGTTGCATTTAGCCCACAATCACACCTTGGAACCTCAGATGGAATCATTGACATCTAATAAAACAAAATTAAGGATTAATAGAAAAATATCAGGTCGATGACATAGTTTTCAAAGATAATATAAAGACCATTTGTTCAGGAGTAGTTAATTGTTGCAACAGACAAGTGCAGTTAATTTGGACATATCATAATATAGTATATCTATGACGTATTGTATCCATCTTCTTCTGTTGAAGAGTAATTATCGCTCATTATTTGAAGTTGGTGGCGAAGATATTGTCACCTCTCCCGCATACTTGAAATTTCTTCTTGTAACCTATCTGTGTCTGCTCTTGTTGAACAGACAAAGACACAATGTTCTGACCAGAACTTGCATTCGCTACGTGCATATGCGAGCTGTGATACCATTGCATCCCTAATTGCAGTCAGCGTAGCCACTGTAGGTGGTACTTGCTGTGCGGGCAACCTCATATGGCATCTGGTTGGTACAAGACCCCTACCACATGTAAAATATGGCTTGTGGGTATTGATGTCTTCAAACCGTCCATTTGCCACATCTGTGGCATCCATGTACACTCGTGCAGTGCACTGCAGACCACATGGGCACGACGACATGTCATTGTCCATTTCTAGACAGAAAACCTAATGAGACATAATTTCACATTGTTTATAAGTAGGCAAAATTGTAGTGAATAATACAGTTTGAGAACAAAAGTTGGCCGTTAAGTTACAAAAAAAAGGAGTAAGTGAAACATGTTGTAGAACATGTTTCAATGTCTGCAAGTTAGAAAACAAATGCATAAATCACTTATTTTCCCACATAGAATTGGCAACAGTTTCGCGCAAAACATCTCCCTCTCTAGCATCGGCCTGGCTTGTTTGTTGGAGAGAACTCAATTCGTTCAAGATGTTAGTGGTAGTATGAGGCTCATCCAAGTTTTCATCCATCATAGGATCGCCATCATTTTGGCGTCGGATAAAATTGTGAACGATACAACAAGCCATTACAATCCGAGATTGAGACTGCACGGGAAAAGCCGCTCCTTTACAAAAGTAGGAAAACTTCTTCTTCAACACACCAAAGGCTCGCTCGACAACGTTACGTAGTTGAGCATGTCGATGGTTGAACATTTCCTTTTTGCTTGTGTATGAGCCTCTGTTACCCCGATACTCTACTATATGGTAAGCAATGTTTTGATATGGTGCAAGAAATTGCCTGGTGTTGGCGTACCCTGCATCAGCAAGATAGTACTTCCCAGCGGGTATTTTGAACCCGTCTGTAGTTGTAGCTGCGTGAAGTACCCTTTGGTCAGCAGCAGATCCCTCCCAACCAGTCATGATATATGTAAACTCCATTGAGAAGTCTACTACAACCATGACATTCATGGAAACATTCCCTTTTTCTATTCCTATATCAGTTCTGCTTTTTGCGCTTCACCAAAACGGGGATGTGTGTCCCGTCAATTGCCCCAATGGCATCCTAAGACAAGTATATAAGAAATATGCAAGTAAATACCAAATCAACGATGACGATAGTGGTTATATTAACAATGGAATGGACAATGGTCAACTAAGTGATGGTCATACCTTGAAGTAAGGGTAAAATCTTGAACTCTCGGTGATGCGACGGTGCGGAGTTGTGGATGCAGTTGGCATGACAATATATTCGTTGCACAAAGCACACACTGCATCTAACACCTCGTTAAACTTTCTACTTATGGTCTCACCACTGTGAATGTAGTCCTCAACAAGAACACGGTTAGTATGGCCATGGCCAACCATTTGAAGGAAGTAGCAAACTGCCTCCACTGATGACACACCTCTGGTACTTTTCAACAAACCTCGGTCCTCAAGTTTGTCAACAAAGGCTAAAACCGTGTTGGGTAGAATACGGTACATATCATACACCCTCCTTTCATGGTCGGTTATTATTTCTAAAACCTTTTGATGACCGCTCCTAATACTAACCGATCTCGGTATTAGTTGGTGTGTGGTTGCGGCGTCTGAATTTTACATGATATTGTGGGAAATTTGGTTAACTATTTGGTAGGATATTGCGTTAGCAATGTCATTAGCCGGACCAGACATAAGATCCAGTAGTTGTAGAATGTCATCAGTTGTTTCATATGGATGCATACCAGCCATCACGTCTATAATTAAAAGTGATTATCCGCATCAGGGAAATATCGAGATATTGCAGAAATGAAATTAGGGCTATAGCGACAAAATAGCAAATATTGACCAAATAGCAAATAACAAGATAAACCATTACATAGTACCATAGTTCAGAGATTGTTCCCAATAGAATAAAATAGTACAACAACAACTTCTGATTAAGTTCATCAAATAAAAGGCAGGATACTGATATACTTCTTAAATTAGTCAACCTCAAAAGTACGGTGGAGATTGTGGCGTGAAGGGTGATTGTGATGCAGAAGTTGTGTTCTTCATTTCCCACAAGTCTTGCAACCAAATGATAATTTTTATGGGGTGTCCATAAGGCTTAGGTAAATATTACTGTTAGTTGGATCTTTTATGGCGTGCACAAGAGTGGTAAAAACTGGGACAGGGGCATCCAGGTAGCTTACATGAAAGTGGTGCAAAATGGTTTGGTATTCGTCTTTATCATTACACCTAGTAGCAATTCCGCTGCCCATCTCATGTACCTTGGAAAACACCTTTGTGAATTCGGACACAACATCATTAGACAGGACACACCTGTCCTGTGAGCTTGACGCTCGCTTCCTACGTCTGATCGTGGTGGGAGTCCTTGCACCAACACCTTGGTTGTGTGATCCGCCATTGGTGTCCTCACTTTGCGTCCCAGAATTAACCACGTCTTCAGTGAAACCGGTTGGACTGGTTGGTTCTGGGCTGACAAATGAATCAGATGCATCTAGGTCAACAACAACATCATCTTCAGATGCAACATCAGAAGGAGGTTGTCTATCAGTTGAGGACATTGCATGATGGCCCCTAGCTATGTTCCTCCCCCCATCATCTCGACGTCGTGGTAGTGGTAGAATGGTATGTTGATCAATCTCGCTAGTTCCCTATTTGCCTAAAATAGGGGACAACTACTGATTAGGTCAATAGTAACAAGTTTAATTTAATATATAATAGTCAGGGGAGTATATATATTATTAGACATACCGCAAGTGCCTCCCTCCACTACGGGGTGTCAGACAATATTGGCTTGTGCCTGCTGTCATCCCATCCAACACCACTTTTGTTGGTTACCAGTTTTATCTTTGCATAGTCTCTCCTGAGGTTCTTCCAACGAGTTTTTAACTGATCCAATGTACCCTCGTTCCTCCCCATCCTGATATGCCAATCGCGTAGCGTCTCTCTCTACGCGTCCCTAGTAAATATTCCATCGACGCACCTACCCATGTCATATTGTCTCCTCAGTGCCACAACCAGAGCCTCATCCAACTCTTTCGACCATACAATACGGAACCTCGGGTCAGGTGCAGCCATAGTAGCAATGACACTGCGATATATCAATTTAGTGTGGGTGTTTAAACGAAACCGTTATACGAACCTAGTATAAGACTACGCAGTTGAAAGCAATAACTTGTATTGAAGTAGGCTAAGACAAGATCCATTACCTGGACCAGTCATAAGATCCAAAATGTGTACAACAAATTTGAAATTGTTGTTAAATTTGAAATAGTTGTAGAAAACGCATCATCAAATATGTTCATTAAAGGAAAACTACATAAATAGCAAGCATTCAACATGGCATTCACATTAAACATGTTCGTATTGCTCATCAGATATACCTGGTAAGCCGAAGTGAAGGTTGAAGAGAGTTGCACGGCTAGCGACAGGGTCAGGGACGGTACATACAAGAAATTCAGAGGGAACACAGATTAGCCGAAATAGTTGGATTATTTGCAATATAATCAGCAGAATACTAATGGGTGTACATTTTGATCTACATGAAAAATAAAAGCATTCATTCAAGCTAACATTAAAATCATTCATTCAAGCTAACATTAAAATCATTCATTCAAGCTAACATATATCACAAAGCATAATTGTTTCACAACAGAACTGGCATTTGAAGTATATATCCCTATATATCACAAAATTCCTATACTAACTGGTAAAAAATTACTAACCTCACAACACAACTGGAATTTGAAGTATATATCCGTATACTAACTATATATCCCTATACTAACATATATCCCTACACTAACATGTATCACAAAATTACCCATACTAACTATAATTTCAGGTGTATATATATTTTTATTATAAATATGATCATGATTTTTTCTTGGAAATAGAGATGATACGATTCATGACATAACCTCATAAATTTGACCCAAACCTGGTTGACAGAGACTCGACTAAATTTTCACGTCTTTCAGTATGTGGTAATGACCACATTTCAACAAGTTGTGTATGTGCTTATTGGTTCGAATTGTATGTTTGTTCCACCAGTCTGTCTATGTCCCAGGTGGCGGGATGAATGAAGTCTGTGCAATTGACCACAAGTCCATCTTTCATAAAGTAAAATATTTACAGGTACAATTACAGATAAGAATTAGAAATATTGATATATGTCTGCTATATCAATAGTGTGTACAATAGTAACATTGTAAAAATATTGATATATGTCTGCTATATCAATCACATAAAAAATTTTGAGCTTAAGAGGATGTGCGTACAATAGTAACATTGTTCATAGTTAGAAAAGGGCTATAATATGTGGGTAAGCTGAACAGATAGTAAAATAACAAAAACCACCTCATAAAGTCCATCTTGCACAAAGTAAACATTTTTTCTTTTGTCTATTTTTTGGACTGGATATGAACATTATCATCAGATATCTTCAGAAACATCACCTCATAAACAGGGGAAAAATCCTTGAGACAAACATCATATTTGTATTACAAATATTGTTGCTGAAAACACAACATGACATGTTGATGTCATTTGTTTCTCGTGATCAAAACTGACTTCACTAAACAATTTGTATAGGAGGGAGGGTAAGGATTTATGTGGAGTGCCATTTTAGAATAAATCAACCAAGTTTTCTTACCAACGTTTCCTTATGCACAACTACATTGAATGTTGCAAAAAATATTTTCTAGTGAATATGTGACATGGATAAGACAAAATATTTTCTACTTAACACAGTGAATGATTTTTTTCAAATACAACACTGCAGACCTTGTAGTGGATAATTGCAAATACAACACTGCAGACCTTGGCCAATCATGTAGACAGATTAATAGTGGCACACACATGGATCAGATTGGAATGCACGCATCATTTTGCAGACTCCAACCCTAGTTCTTATTCTTCTTTGATTGAAACAAAAATATGTGTACTCCCTTAAATCCCTAACGAATAAAACATGTGACAAGGCCACCTTTAAAACATGTGTACTCCCTTAACTCCCTTAACTCCCTAACTAATAAAACATGTAACTAATATACTTGAGCTTTGAGGAAGATATGCTGAAGTGCATATGGAATGAAGAAGATCATTATAAATATAGTATATGATAAAATTAACGAGACTATGCCATACTCATTGGAATGGACTTTATGATTGAAATAAGTGAAAATAGCGCATCCACCATTGTAGTGTTTGAGGTATCTTCAAACACAAATATAATGAGGTCATTATGTCTATCATTCTAGATCCAAATTTAGTGTGACTCTTGGGGGGTTGATGGAAATGAAAGAAACCACATCAAGGATAGCCCAAGTAGATGACTACAAGAACCATCTTTCCATCTCAGAACCAAAACATGCATCATTGAGAATACATAAAATAAATGTGTTATGAATCATCAACCTTGCAAGTGTAGTATATGTAGACTACATATTGATGAATTTGTTAAAAGTAACCATTCATCTCATGACATGCAGTGATATTGTGACAAGGTCAACAACAAGATCTGGCCTAGTGTGTTACAATGTGCTAGAATAAGCACAACAAAAAACTCCCTTACAAAATTAGACCTAGACAATGCATATCAATGGTTGGAGTAATTTTTTTAATTACAATTGTTCTTTAGTATGTTATCAATAATATTTAACATTAGGCCAACAGAAGAAAAGAAAACAATGGTCTCCTGTGCAGTACTTGGAGTGTCGACAATGTTACAAGAATAGAGAGTTGAAATACAAGGGGCATACAAACAATAATTCATGTTTTCCTGGTAATTGACCAACAAAACTGAGCCCTACTTGTTACTCGTATACAATACAACAACAATATCATGGCGATAATACAATAGCCAGCAACCATGTCATTATACAACATACCAATAACCCCTGTTACTCATGGACATAATACAACAACAATATTGTCTGAATCAAGCAAGCAGGCAACCATAATAGGAGAAAACATGTGTTGTTGTTTGATAAGAACAATTACCTGTCCATCCGAGATGACGAAAATAGGATCACGACCAGACATTGCCAGGGACGAAACATGTGACAAGAAATTGAGAGAGAAATACAAATTAGTTTACTGATTAAATCATCTATCGTTACAAGAGTAAAGATAGGAGGCTAGCAAACAGAAAGAAAGAAAAGGGTCGGCGGAGACAAACCTTGCAAGCAGGTCGGCGACTTCCCACAACAGGGGCTCGGCAGCGGCGGCGGAACAAAAGACTGTGTGGAGGGTTCGAAGGTGAAAAGCGACGAGATCGCTGATGAAGTGCGTAACTATATAGCAGCCGCGACAGTGCTTGCCCTTGCTAGGGTTCACTGCACAGCTTGTACACGGTGAAATAGGGCGCTTTGATGGGAGGTGACAACTCGGGAGGGTTCCTTGTCCGCGTGTAGACTGCCGGTGTAGCTCGGCGCTTGCAGACGAGCCACCACACCCATACATCCACTTGATTGACTTCGTATTCCGCCTACTCCACTAGGCAGGGTTTGCTGTACGCCAGTCGCCTGGCATGGCTTTGCCGTTGGAAACGATGGGTTAGCTTTAACTCGCCGATAATTGTAATGGCGAGGTCGTCTCGAGGTCTCGGGAGAGAAGAGAGCACAGACCACAGAGCAGAAGATAGAGCACGTAGAGGGGAAAGGCGAAGAATGTCGGGATGGGTGTAGGGCGAGGAGAGGATCAGATCGCGAAAACCGGTTTGTGAACCGGAATCCCATCCCTCGTGGGACTGGGAGAACCCAGGTTGGGGGGTTCCGTTATCCCATAACAGAGGTTTTTCAAGGTTGCGAACCAAACACAAATCAGCCTCAAACCGACACTTGTTTGGCAGGGTTGACACTAAAAGACAATAACAAACCGGGTTTCCGTCCCGTGCCAAACGCAGCCTAAGTCGGATTATGAAGTTCGGGATATAAAAAAAAACGATCGGGTCAGCCCGGTCGGATGCTCATCCCTAAATACACCGATACGGAAGCGCGCCTTCCTCTACAGCCGGATATCGTCCGAACCCCCCAACCGTAACAATCGTGTCCTTCTGCCGGCGGGTGCTTCGTTTTGGGTTTGTTTGCTGCTGCTGTGCCTTGGACGGAGAAGGAGGCGGCGGATGGCGATTAGGATTCGGCGGCATTGAAGAGGCCGCCTTCGCACCTTCTTTATCAAGCTTCTGCCCCTTCTTTCCCGACTGTTTTTCGCTGACGTCCACCACTCAGGGGAGTGGGGTAAGGGCTACCCCTACCAATCCCTTTCCCCTCGAGTGGGAGAATGGAGTTCTGCAAAAAGTGCGGCGAAAAGAGTGTGATTACTGACTCCAGCGACTTCCGCGCCTGCTCCTCCTGCGGTGCCGATCATTCAGGTGACGTGTTCCAAGATCAGATCTTCGACTCCGATGGCCGAGCTCTGGGCTCTATTATACGCGTGGGAGATTTTGGTTACCGCGAATCCAAGGTTTACCACGCCACCTGCTTCATCTCTGAAATCGTCGGGCGCCTTGCTCTGCCAGATGCCCGGGTGGCAGATATCTCCCGCTTGGTATCCGACGTCACAGAGGGCGAATACGGTGGTGGTGATTGGTTCCCTATTCTCGTCGTTGCCTGTGCCTACATTGTCATGCGCAAGAGTAGACGTCCCCTCCCTATGGCAGAGGTTGCGGCTGCAGTTGGCTCCGATGCACATGAGGTCGGCCGGATGGTGAAACGTGTTCAGGGATACCTCAAACTTGATCCGCTCCCTAAGTTTGACATGGCTCACTCACTTGAACGGGCGTTGAAGACATGCCCTAGCTTGGCACGGGTGGATGTCGATAAGGTGGAGCAGATGTTGAAACAAGGGAAATTCTTGCTGAATTGTTCTGTGAGGTGGTTCCTATCCACAGGGCGTCAGCCACTGCCATTGATTGCAGCGATACTAGCTTTTGTGGCGGATGTAAATGGTGTATCAGTCACTGTCGAGGAAATTGCTAAGGAGACTCATGCCGTGGTCTCAACGAGCAAGTTAAGGAAGAAGGAGCTTATACAGACTCTCATAAGGGCTTCCAAGGCGCTGTTGCCCTGGGGTGAGGATATTACTGTGAAGAACATCGCCCACAATGCCCCCTTGTTACTTCGCTACATGGAGTTGAAGTCCAGATCAGGATCCATTGATTTAGGAACTTTTGGCGTCGGGGTCCAAGGTTTAAGAAATGAGAAAGACTCCATGTACTTCGATTCTTGTGATAACAACAAATCTGTTGGCAAGAAGCATGAGAATCTGGAGAATTTTAAGCTGTCATCTAATGGCTTGTCCAATGCCTACCAACATGCAATTCAGCGTTGTAATGACGTTAAAACCACATCGAGCTATGAGAAAAGCAGCAGGAAAAAGAGGAAGCTAGGTGGTATGGTTATTGATGCAAGAATGAGTGAAACAACAAAAGAAGACCTCAATCTGGACCAAATACTAGAGATGAATGTTGGTTATGATGCCCTGCCCCCTTCCTATATTACTGGTTTAGAGGTAGTGAAGAGAAGAAGAAAAAGAATAGAGACAGCCAAGATTCGAATTGCTGGGATCATGAATCCTAGTTCAAACTCATCCTTGAAACATGATAAAGCTTCTTTTGCTTTTCAGGACCTTACCCAAAGAAAGCGCCGAAAATTCAAGTTGGAAGCAGACGTTTCTATTGATTGGGAGGATTATATAATTGAGATACTTTTGTTGCGCGGGGTTAAGGAAGAAGAAATTGAGAAGGGGCATTACAATAGGCTATTGGAGCTGCATATGTTTGGTGCTTTCGAGATCAAATAGGGGGCATCAGAATGCTAGAACATCTGAAGTTAGAAGTAACTTATAGATGCATTATTTTTGACGAGTTTTTCATAACGGAATTCATTTTCTTAAGAATTCCATTTGTACTCACCGATATACTTATGTTCCATTTCTTCCTTTATATAAAAGAGAGAATTTGTTGATGCATACTTTTCTTGCTACACATGAACACCATTGCCATTTGTAATTGTAAGTTCTAATCTCACTATATTACATGACCTCTGTCTCATTTGAAAGTTGTTTGCATTGCTGCTCATTAGTAAGATTTTAGTCTTGTTTGAAATAAGAATAATAAAAACAAACAGAAGTGTTAATATACTTGCGATAGGTGGGGATGCTTCTTGGAGAATAGTTAGACAACATGGAACACGATCTAGCGAGATAGTGAGAGCTTTTTGGATGAAACCAAAAGAGCTTATGATGATGACAAATGCTGGAGAGGCGGTGAATTTGGCTACTGTTCTTGAGGTCGCATGGATACATCCTGTCCCACACAGATCTGTCCACCCAAATTCTACTATGCACATTTGGGTCAAACAGTGCAAGAGCAGGTTCAAGCATATTGCATGTGAGTCGATCAGATATGGGATTAGGTGATGAGAATGACGATTTGCCTGAGATGGTATAAATTTTGACTAGGCCAGGGGCTTGGCATAACTGCATCTCTCATGGAAAGAGACGGGTTTATTTCAGAGACAGACGGGTGTTTATTTCTGAGGGGCATAACTGTACAGGCTATCACTCAAATCTTTCACATGGAAGGATACTAACACTGGTAATTGCCTCAACAGTAGCACTTTAAAATGGTGAGTGTGGAACAGAGACAATCACAGTAGGTTAATGATTAAGGGTATCCTCTGTCAGAGAAAAAGCACGGACCTTCTTTGGGTGCTCACTGGCCTGAGTATGGCAACCAGCTACCTAAGACGGTTTGCTGGAAACTTGGGAGTTCTGACCTACATATTTGTGGATTGAAGGATGTGCTGCAAGAGCACATTAAGAAGAACCAAAAAGGATCTATGGTAGAGTTCTTGAAGAAGTATTGAGCTAGTTGAGTATCAATCTTACACAGGAGTTGATAGAGACACAGAGAGCTTTATAGAGAGAGGGAGGGACTGTCATCTTTTTTTTTTGATTGACCACTTGAACATCTGCAGGATGAATTTTATCCCCCCTTTGCTTTTAACAGCTGGTAATAATTCAGGAAATACTTGGCTGAGCTAACGATGCTTTGTTTATACATTTGGAACTATTTATAGCATATCTGGCCGATAATATGATAGAAAATGTTATTACTGCCTAAAGTCATATTCTTGGGTTTCAATTAGTTTGAGATTTTTTTGCCAGATAAAAGATAACCTTCAGATCAATTTGCTTGCGATGCCACATGGCCCACACCCTTCCAGCAAATCACTAAATTAATCTTGTGTTTCAATTATTACATGTATCACTGTGTCTAACAAATGCATTAATGTGTGTAGACGTGTGAAGTAAGTGGAGTACCACGACATTTAATAAATATCAATTTTTTTTTTTGGTGGGGGAAGGAGGAGGAACGTTTGCCACTCAGTCTGATTCTCCGCATAATAATTAAACATCAGTTACAACTTAGGTAATACGGTGAACATTGGTGTTTTCCTTGTAAGTCATCCTAGACATTTTTTTTGTTCATGAGGGTTCTTCTTAATTTCATGTGTGTACCGTGACTTATTGCCTGGCTTATAACTGGTTGATGCTCATATGACTTAGGCAATATGATGGAAGCCTATGACTTCCTTGTAAGTCATCCTAAATATTTCTTTTGTTATTGAGTGTTCCTCTTAATTCCAATATGTGTGTTGTGAACTATTCCCTGACTGTTGACTGGTTTGTGTTTTATTTGACTTCAAACTACGAAGAAAGAAGTGGCTTGCTTGAGGATACAATTTTGGGTTTGGATAGATGCTTCACATTAAATGTATCATAAGCATAATGTATGACCTTGAAAAAGATTTCTCTCTCTAGTCATTATGCTATGTTTATGCTCTGGATAAAATTGGCACATGGATCCTAAACAATCCTCTTGAACACTTCAGACTTCTTTCTTGAGATATGATTGAATTAAGTATCTGTTGATGATGACTCTACACTTACAAGCATGCTTCACATAGAACTTTCTAAAGGCTCTTTGGGACTTGCTCCTTAAATATTAAACTTTTTGTTTATTGACCGGGGAACACTCATCTAGATATAATTTTTGCATCTTCAATTGTTAAATACGCCACATATGATTATTATTATCCTAAATGTATCTATTGTTGTAGTTTATTGTATTCAAGTCTTAGTCCTCAGTGCAAGATGAGAGTCCCAAATGTAGTATTAGAGGCCTGTTCATTTGATCAAGGTAAAGAGATGTGAAATAACAGGAAGTATTTGGAAAATTTCTTAAACATATGGATTATAGTTCATCATTGTCATAATCGTCGTCCTCATCGTCTACATGCATCCTTCTTATCCCACTCTGCTCTATTATGCGTGTTGTTTTGATCAAGATGTAAAGATTCAATATCTCTCCTTATAAGCTCTTCCCAAGTTAATTTTGACTGCCTCTTCTTTGTTTGCATGTACTCGACTTAATAGCATTGCTTCGAATAGGCTCATTTGTCGGTCTCATGACACATGTCTATATCATCGCATGCGATCCTCACAGCTTGTCCTCGATACCTTAAGCCCCCACTTTGTTCCTAGTATAGTCATTTCTCCAGAGATCTTTCCTTGTCTCCCCACACATCCATCAACCACATTCATCTTTTTGGGACCTTATTTCTTCAATACCCATCATTGACTCCCATATAGGATGGTTGGACGTATGTATAACTGTTTTATAAAACTTACTTTTTAACCGGAGTGGGGATCTTTGGATCACATGCTACTCTAGTTGCACTCATTCAACTTCCTACTTTGATCCTATAAAAACATTAGCATGAATGCACATTTGTTTGAATAATACAACTCATGTAGCGAAATTTGTCACATTGTGGTGCATCATTCCATCCAGCTTGACCTCACCATTCACAATTCTGGACTAGCTAAAATTGCAATGCATATATTCTATTTTTGCTTCTACTGGTATTAAATCTTATTAGATTCTAACACTTTTCTCCAAAGTTCAACCTTATCATTCAATCTTCTTTAAGTTTCATCAATCATCTCAATATCATTAACAAATAACATGCACCAAGTTGATCATCTTGAACGTGCTTTGGCTCTCTATTATAACAAGAGTGTGACAGAGTCAGGGTTTTCAGAAAGCTCAGGGTTGCACAATGTGTGCACCCTCATATATATAATACTGAAAGAATTACAGAGAGGTCTATATATAAAAGAGAATTAACACAACAAATAACAAGCTATGTAAAACAAGAAATATATAATGTAACACTCCCCCTCAAGTTGGAGCATAGATGTCAATCATGCCCAACTTGTCCATCAGTCTGCAGAACTGTTTCTTCGCCAACAGCTTGGTGAAGATATCAACAACTTGATCTTCTGATCTCGTGAATGGAGTGCATATCTTGCCAGCAAGAATAGATTCTCCGATGAAGTGGTAGTCAACTTCAATGTGTTTGGTGCGCTCATGATAGACACGATTATTTGCAATGAAGATGGCAGCTCTGTTATCACAATGCATAGGAATGGCCGAAGAAGACTCAATCCCAAACTCTTTCAGAAGAGAACGCACCCACAGTAACTCACAGGCAGTATGGGCCATGGCCCTGTACTCAGCTTCAGCACTAGATCTGGCAACGACATTCTATTTCTTGCTCCTCCATGTAACAAGATTGCCTCCTACAAACGTACAATAACCGGAGGTAGATTTTCTATCAACTTTGCTGCCTGCATAATCAGAATCAGAATACCTTTCAAGAACACAGTGCCTATTCTTTTTATAATGAAGTCCCTTGCCAGGTGACTTTTTTAAGTATCTCAGAACTTGACATACAACATCCCAGTGACACTGTTTGGGTTTGTCAAGGTACCTGCTTAGAAGACCCACTGCAGTAGCAATATCAGGATGAGTAACAGTCAAATAAATCAATTTACCAATCAACCTCCTGAATTTTTTATGATCAGCAAACACAAAGGAGGAATCATCATCCCAATTCACATTGGGATCAAGAGGAGTATCCGCAGGTCTTTCTCCAAGCATACCGGTCTCCTGCAGAATATCAAGAACATACTTTCTCTGAGAAAGCACTAGGGCATTAGAGTTTCTAGAGACATCTATGCCAAGAAAATACCGAAGTCTGCCCAAATCTTTGGTAGCAAAGTGCTTGCCCAGATGATCTTTGGTAGCCTGAATACCAAGAGAGTCGCTGCCAGAAATAATAATGTCATCAACATATACAATCAGAACAGTAATACCTACTGAAGTCTTTTTTGTGAACACAGAGTGGTCAACCTGTGACCTCAGAAAACCAAAATCAATCATGATCCTGCTCAACTTATCAAACCAGGCACGAGGACTCTGCTTGAGCCCATAGATAGACTTCTTAAGCCTGCAAACTTTGTGAGACTCCCCCTGAGCAACAAACCCAGGAGGTTGCTCCATATACACCTCTTCCTGCAAGTCACCATACAGAAAAGCATTTTTCACATCAAGCTGCAGAAGAGGCCAGTTCAGATTCACAACAACAGATAGGAGAATCCTGACAGAGTTAAGGCGAGCAACAGGAGAAAAAATCTCAAAGTAATCAATGCCATATGTCTGAGTATAGCCCTTTGCAACTAACCGTGCTTTCAACCTCTCAACCGTACCATCAGGTTGATATTTTACGACATATACCCACCTGCAACCCACATGCTTACACTGAGGAGGTGGATCCACTAGCTCCCAAGTGTCTCTGTCAGTAAGAGCAATCATTTCTTCTTTCATAGCAGATGTCCAAGCAATACTTTTCAATGCATCCTGAACATTCTTAGGTACAACCACAACAGATAAAGCATATACAAAATTGCTAGATTGAGTATTCAGATGAACAGTAGATACAAACTGAGCAATGCTATGAGAAGTGCAGGAACGAGTACCCTTTCTGAGTGCAATAGGTAAGTCAAGGTCAAAGTGTACCTCAGGTGCAGCAGAACCTTCTGGAGGAGAAGATTGGTTGTCTTGGGGGGGTACTTGTGTAGAAGGTGCTATATTCCTGCGCTGATAAACAATAAGAGGAGGATCTTTATTTTCAGCAGTCACAATGTCTGTAAGGTCAGGCACACAGTCAGAAATAACAGGCAAAGGATGTCTGTCTGCAAGAATGTCTGTCTGCAAACTATCTCCTGCTGAAGAATAATACGGTGTATCTTCAAAAAAGACAACATCACCACTAATAAACCATTTCCTGGTACTCGGATTATAACACCTGTAACCCTTTTGAGTTCTAGAATAGCCCAGAAAAATACATTTAGCAGCTCGAGGAGACAACTTATCAGAAGTGGGTCCAAGTAATCTGACAAAGCAGGTACACCCAAAAATTCTAGGAGGCACAACAAACAAAGAAGTTTCAGGTTGTAGAACCTGTATAGGAATCTTATTTCCAATAACAGACGATGGCATCCTATTAATCAGAAAACACGCAGTCGGAATAGCCTCAGGCCAATAGGAGCGGGGCACATGAGAACGCATCATGATAGTCCTGGTGACTTCTAATAAGTGTCTATTTTTCCGCTCAGCGACACCATTTTGTTGTGGGGTATAGGCACATGAAGTATGGTGGAGCGTACCAACAGATTTACAGAAAACCGCCACTTCTTGCTTAACAAATTCTAAAGCATTATCGGTGCGGAAAACTTTAACAGGCAAACCAAACTGCGTTTTTATTTCAGCAAACAAATACTTGATAGTAGACAGCACTTCAGACCTACTTTTTAATAGAAACAACCAAGTAGTTCTAGAAAAGTCATCAATAAATAGAATGAAATACTTGTAACCAGACAAACTCGGAACATGGCATGGACCCCATACATCAGAGTGAACTAAATCGAAAATGTTTTTACTGCTCACACTACTACGTCTAGGATATACAATACGAGTTTGTTTTCCCAGCTGACACGATTCACACTGAAAATTACAACTGCCAATATCCGAAACTAAATGACGCAGCTTCTCTGACGATGGATGTCCCAGCCTGTAGTGCCACTGCAGTGCAGAAACAGAAGTCGATAAAGCAGATACCACAACAACTTTCTCTGATCTCGGTAACTGGTCTAAGTAATATAGTCCATCAGTACCTTCATACCCCCCACCAATCTTCGTCCTCGTGCGAAGGTCCTGAAAAACACATGAACCAGGAACAAATGTCAGGCTACAGTTCGTACTTCGTAAAATTTTGCTGACGAATAATAAGTTCAGAGGAAATCTAGGCACATATAAGGCAGACTTGAGCCAAAACTGAGAAACAATATCACCGACTCCAAAGATCGAAGACGTTGATCCATCAGCAAGCATAGCAGAAGAGTTACAGGCAGGTTTAGATAGAGTTTTAAACAGAGATCTATTGCCAGATATATGTGTAGAGGCACCAGAATCTATCACCCATTTAGTATTACCAGAAGTAGAAGGTGAGGAGGAACTCAGGAATGCAATATCATAACCAGAGTATGCAGCATGTGCTCCACTAGTAGAAGCAGCAGTCGAAAAGCCAACACGCTCAAGAAGGAGGCGTTCCACCTCAGCACGAATGTAGTCTGCGGTCGCTCCCGCAGTCTCTAGCTCAGGCGTCGGAGTAACACCCTCAGAAACAGTAGATGATGAATCTGCAGCAGCATTGGCCCAAGCCGGTTTACCATATTTTTCCCAGCACTTTTCTTCAATATGGTTAGACCGGCCACAGAAGGTACACACACGCTGTCCTTGTTGAGGACGCGCAACAGCAGAAGATGGGGCAGCCGAAGGGGCTCCTCGTCCAGCAACAGGTCCACGTCCCCGTCCTGTACCCAGGGGAGGACGACCATCAGTGGAACGGCCACGGCCACGACCACAGCCATGCCCGGCCCAAGCAGCCAGGGCAGTTGAATCTCCAGTCTCAGTATGAGGAGGCAGTGTTGAAGAAGAGAGGCGCTGGAGACGCTGGTAGGCACCCTGCAGAGTAGGGAGCGGATCACTCGCCAAGATCTGATCCACAACACCAGTATAGGACTCTGGCAAGCCACTCAGAAACTGTATCAACTGTAGTTCCGCCCGCTGTTTCTGCATAGTTGCCAGATCAGTAGACAACGGGTGATAAGTCTCCAACTCACCCCACAGGCCAGTGAAGGTGGAGAAGTAGTCTGAGATGTCAGATCCCGTGAATTGGAGTCGCCCTAGTTGCTTGGTTATGTCGAAGACCTTGGGATTCTGACTGTGAGAGTAGGTACCGGCGAGCTGATCCCACATCTGCTTCGCCGTAGGCAATCGAAGTAAAGTGACACTGATCTTATCAATTGCGCTGTTGAGAATCCATGTCATCACAGTCGAGTCCTCATAGACCCAATCATCAAAAGCTTGGACGTCCTTGGCATCCGCATGCTCTGCAGGCTAAGGCGGACCAGTGCGAATCAGATGAGAGTACTTCCCTTGTGATTTGGCATATATCACAAAGGAGCACACCCAAAGCTGGTAGTTGCGCCCGTCAAATTTAACAGTGGTAACTTGACGGCGCGAGTCTCGCCAGAGGTCATCTCCAGAAGACGCCATGAGGACAGGCAGGAAGGCAGGCACAGGCAGGCAGGTACAGGCCGGAGACGGACTAATCCGTCAGACAGGCAGATACAGACACAAAATTACCACGGACCTCTCACATACGAACTATGTCGAAGCGTAGCAGGAAACCTGGAGGCCGAAGCCTACATGGGCAGACAGGCATCGACGAACACGAACTGAAAGCTGTCACTCAGACAAACAACTCGCCGATCTCCCCCCGAAGATGAAGCTAGTCCAGATCTACAGGCGGCTCATTGGTCCCGTAGAAGACGGTCACCCGACAGTGCACCTGCTGTGCGAACAACGACAATTTTTTTTGGTGATGTTGCTCAAGCACTAGCGGCACACCAAGCCAGGAGGCTAGACAGAACCACGAGCGGCGGGCGGCGCCGCGGCGGGGGGGGGGTCGGAGAGGAAGGAGAGAGAGAGGGGAGGGAGGGAGAGACGACTAGGTTTCGACCTGTTCTGATACCATGTGACAGAGTCAGGGTTTTCAGAAAGCTCAGGGTTGCACAATGTGTGCACCCTCATATATATTATACTGAAAGAATTACAGAGAGGTCCATATATAAAAGAGAATTAACACAACAAATAACAGGCTATGTAAAATAGGAAATATATAATGTAACAAAGAGCATATAGATATGAGCTCAGTGCCGGTCCTTGATGTACCCTAACTATGATAGGAAAATTTGCTCTCTCCTGATCTCCTCCAGGAGTCCTAAGACTTGCAATTGAGCTATTATATGTCTTCAATCAAGTCAATGTATTGGACTGCCACATTTTTTTTCTTCAAACTCCTCCAAAGCACTACCCTAGGTACTCGATCATAAGCCTT